>JALIGW010000004.1:38311962-38419462 GCA_023053685.1 Diadophis punctatus similis
GTAAGGGCACCAATGTACAATATATGCTGGCAGTGTTAGCAAAGCATAGCTTTCTGATATAAACCATGGTGCATTCATCATATGGATTTCTTAATGAAACAAAGCATTCCTCAGCCAAAGGTAAGCACTTTTAAATTTCATTAACTTCAGTTTCTAAGAGTTTTGTAAAAAGTTCACAAACTTCTCCAATTAAACGTAAATGGGTTTCAAAGGTTCTTAGTTGTTTGGATCAAGCTTCTGGAGTTTCCCAAGAATCAAGAATTCATCTTGGTAAAATTGGTTTTGCTTTATAGCCCAGCCCTATGCATGTTTGACCAGAAATAAATCACAAAGTATTTAATGAAACTTACTACAAGAACGCATGCATAGGATTTCTCCAATGGTTCATTCTAATTACACCTTCATGGAATAATCCTATTAAACAGACTCACTTCATAAGATGATAACAGATTAACAGAGTTGGAAGGGACCTTGCAGGTCATCTAGTCCAACCCCCTGCCCAAGCAGCAGATAATGGAATGGGCTTTACATTTTTCCCCCCAAGCCATAATATAACTTGCAAATAACTGAGCTCTCGTTGTTTTCAGAAAGGTTTATTCATCTGGGTTGCATTTAAGACTGACCAGAAAATTCTCCTTTGCCTAAACTTTGACATAGACCTTAGTGATGTTCAGTAAGAATCAGACAAACATAACTCTGAATGTAGAGAGATACTATCTCTATAAACATAAAACAAAATGGCATCAGAAGCAGGCACATTTTTGTTCACAAACTGTAATATTATTTCTAGAACATAAGATGCAGCCATTTAAATTTTTTTTTAAAAAAATCCTTCTGTTCAATGTGAAAGGTGAAAGAATAAGGAAGAATTAAAGGACAACAAAATGCAAATAAATTCACATTTTCTCAATGTAATATAATAAAATAAAATATAATTGATAATATTAACATTAAATTAAGAATGTACAAAAATCCACATCAGAATTTCAAGTCAAAAGCCAGTTCAATCAAAATAAAGATTACAAAGAAAGTGGAATTATAATATTCTGAGCAAGATTGAAATGGAACTCAAGTTTTGGCAATCTCAGTAACATTGCTTAGCAAAATATAGCAATTCAATTTATTCTATTAAAATGAAGTTTTTATTAAAACATTTCTAATTCTTTTGAGACTGTAGAAAAAGTGCAGAGAAGAGCAACAAAGATAATAGGGAACTGGAGGATAAAACATATGAAGAATGGTTGCGAGAATTGGGTATGTCCAGTTTAATGAAAAGAGGGACTGTGAGTGATATGATAGTAGTGTTTCAATATCTAAGGAGCTGCCACAAAGAAGAGGGGGCCAATCTATTATCCAAAGCACTTGAAGGCAGTACAAGAGGGAATGGATGAAAACTAATCAAGGGGATAACCAACCTAGAACTAAGGAGAAATTTCCTGACACTTGGAATACATAGTCAATGGAACAACTTGCTTCCAGAAGTTGTGGGTGCTCCAACACTGGAGGTTTTTAAGAAGAGATTGTACAATTATTTGTCTGACATGGTACATTTCCTGCTTGAGCAGGGGATTGGACTAGAAGACTTCCAAGGTCCCTTCCAACTCTATTATTCTACTATTCTTTTGCCTGGCATGTGGCCAAAAATTATCTCTTCAATGTAAACAAAAAAAAAACTATGTAATATTACCAATGTCCTGATGGAAGTCTGGCATACTAAATACAGTAATGTTTTCCAACTAAGAATTTAGGAATTGCTTTAGATAGTTCTTTAGTTAGATCTATGTCATTTTCCCCTGAAATTAATAAGTTAATTGCTGCTGTTTTAAATATATATTTAAAACTTCCATATGTTTGGAGAATATAGAAATAACTTACTCTATTCCTTTATTGTTCATATTTCAAGCATTGGGAAAAAATTATATCAGTACAAGGAATTATAAGGTAGAAGTTTTAAAAAATAGAGATATAATTATAAATCCTATGACTTCTGAATATATTATACAATCTTTAATGTTAAAGATTATGCATAATCTTTGATAATGCTGAAAGAAAGAAGAATAAAATGAATAACTGCACAATTGAAAAGTATGAGTCCTGTAGGAGCTGAGCAGATTAATCTCGGAACAGAATCATGGGAAATGGATTTTTTAAAATTTTAATTTAATTTTAATTTTATTTATTTTGTCAAGCATGTATATGAATACAAACAAAGTATAAACATTAATGTGCATATATAAAAGTACAAGCATGGAATCATGATATTTTACAAAATACATGGGGACTTTAGGACAGGGACGGTAGGCACGCTAGTGCGCTTATGCATGCCCCTTACAGACCTCTTAGAAATGGGGTGAGGTCAACGGTAGACAGTTTAAGGTTAAAGTTTCGGGGGATTGGGGAAGAAACTACAAAGTCAGGTAATGTATTCCAGGCATTGACCATTCTGTGGCTGAAGTCGAATTTTTTGCAATCAAGTCTGGAGCGGTTTACATTAAGTTTGTATCTATTACGAGATTGTGTATTGTTGCGGTTGAAGCTGAAGTAGTCATTGACAGGTAGGACATTGTAGTATATAATTTTGTGTTCTACACTTAAATAGAAGGCGGCGTAGTTCTAAATTTTCTAGGCCCAAAATTTCAAGTCTGGTGGCATAAGCTATTCTGTTGCGAACAGAGGAGTGTAGGGTTCATCTCATGAAATATCTCTGGACATTCTCAATTGTATTAATGTCCAATATGTAGTGTGGGTTCCAGACGGATGAGCTGTATTCGAGAATTGGTCTGGCAAATGTTTTATATGCTCTAGTTAGAAGTACAATGTTACCAGAGAAGAAGCTACGCAGGATTAGGTTAACCACTCTTAATGCCTTCTTAGCAATGTTGTTGCAGTGGGCTCTAGCACTTAGACCATTAGAGATGAGTACTCCAAGGTCCTTTACTGAGTGAGGATCGTCAGCAAGGTCATGATCATCTAGTTTGTATTTTGTGTTCTGATTATTTTTGCCAATGTGTAAGGCTGAGCATTTGTTGATTGTGATTTGAAGTTGCCACTTGTTTCACCATTCTGATAAATAGTCAAGGTATTTTTGAAGGGTAGTAGAAAAGATGCCGTGAAAGCTTTTGGAACAGAGTAAAAAGTATTACATTAAAAAGTATGTGAAATTAACAAGTATGTGAAATTATATTAACATACATTAACAAGTATGTGAAATTATGCTAACAAAAGTGTTAAAAGAAGATAGACAGATGAAGTGAAAATGGCTATGGATGAGGAAAAAAACAGGTAAAAGAATAATCATTGGGGAAAAAAACCAGGGATGTGAGAAAGAAAGTATATAATGTATATAAAAAGAAGAAAAATAATTGCAAAGAATATACATAGTAAAAACAAGAAGGAACAGTTCTAGAAACTGTTATCTAATTAACTCTGTTATTTAGAAAGATAAATATTCAAGTATTTAGGCATGAATATTCTCCCCTCCAAAGAAGTCCTAAACTTTTGGAAGTGATGAGCAGGGATAAAAATGGATCTATAAGCAGGGCAAATGGAATTAAAAATTAAAGTGGTAAAACAATTTGGTGTGAAAGGGATGTGAGGAAATGCTGGTAAGAATCTTTTAGAGATTTGCTTGAGATTTATAATTACAAAATTGATGACAAGACTTTGGAAGAAATTTGGCTTGACTGGGTACTAGGGTCAAACTTGGCTTAAGACCCTGAAGACCCACTTAGATAAGAATTTTAATTCCATATTGCAAAGAAGCCAATAAAACAATTTCCCGCTCTTTGTGCTCCTCCCTTTCACCTCTGTAATAGGTTTTTCATTATGAGGATCTTGATTTTAAAACTGGGCAATTGTTGCTTACTGCCAGAGAAATGTTAGATATTAATTTAAGTCCGACATATGAAGAATGGAATTGAAATAAATGTTAATGTTCAAGAAAAACAATGAAGAAAAGGAAGCTGTGTGTACTGAGGAAATATTGAAGAATATTAAGGTTGCAAGTGTTATAACTGAACTTGGAAAAATATTAAAGTATGAATACACTTTACGTCTAGTATGTTTGTGCAATTTATTTGCCTTTTGTGAAGACTGCATCAGTACTTATCGATTGTTGGAGGGATGTTATTAATCCTGTACCCAAAGGGAAAGAATGAATGAAAATAAATAATTTGAGAGGAATTAATTCATTAACTCTGGTTGGAAAGGTATTTGGTAAAATAGATGCTTTTCTTTAGCTAGTCCTTAGGAAATATAAGCTGATGTCCCCTTGATTCTTTAATGTATTTATTGACAAACATATAAGAAATATTTTTGGTGACTTTTGAAAAGTGTATTACTTGGGCCCATCAGTGTGTATATATTTTTGTATATAGGTGTTGCTGTACAGTTGGCCATGATATTGAATTATTTGTATCAAATCATTGATACGTTAGGTTGTATGATGCAAATGAGGAATCTGAATCTGAAAGTGAATATAACAGAATAACAGAGTTAGAAGGGACCTTGGAGGCCTTCTAGCCCAACCCCCTGCTCAGGCAGGAAACCTTATACTATTTCAGACAAATGGTTCTCCAATCTCTTCTTAAAAACTTAGAATAGAATAGAATAGAATAGAATAGAATAGAATAGAATAGAGTAGAATAGAATAGAATAGAATAGAATAGAATAGAATAGAATAGAATAGAATAGAATAGAATAGAATTCTTTATTGGTCAAGTGTGATTGGACACACAAGGAATTTGTCTTTGGTGCATATGCTCTCAGTGTACATAAAAGAAAAGATACATTTGTCAAGAATCATGAGGTGCAACACTTAATGATTGTCATAGGGTACAAATAAGCAATCAGGAAACAATCAATATTAATATAAATCGTAAGGATTCAAGCAACAACTTACAGTCATACAGTCATAAGTGGGAGGACATGTGTTATAGAAACTTCCAGTGTCGGAGCGTTCACAACTTCTGGAGGCCAAAATAATTAATAATTACTTAATTATGAAAATGTAATGAATAACTGTATGCCCTACATTAATACAGCAGCAGCAGCAGCAGCAGCAGCAGCAACAACAACAACAACAATAAAAAATTAGAGAAAGAAAAGGAATTTGAGAAGCTTGACAATGGATGGAAATATCCTATCAAATCTCTAATTAATCTATAAATTCTGATATAAAAGTAGTGGACAATATCTGTTTTAATAAAATTTTGCTGAAAGAAGTGAAATTTATGTACTATATATAGGAATGTTCTTTGGCAACTCGCTTATATATGCTGTACATATGAGAGCTGAGTATGTCAAGAAAATAGAAAAATAAATTGAATTCAGAAAGAATGTGGTGCAAGAAATGTGTGCAGTAAAAAAAGGTCAAAATAAATGGGTATGGAACAAATGTAGATTGCACATAAAAATGACCATTTTTTATAAAACTATGTTGAGATGACTTGTTTATATAGAGAGAAAGAATCAGAATTCAATTGCAGGACAAATACATATATAAAGGAAGCAAGAAGAATAGGAAAACTAAGAGAGTTATTGCCTGATTGACTGATGAGATGTTCATAGAAAGGTGATAAAATTGATAAATAAAAAGCAGTTCGTGAAGTACTTTAGGGATGTGGTAGAAGCGATGATAGTTTGAAGTTGTATTTATTGAGTTCATATGATTTCCTAACAAAATGATTCAGTAGATTTAGATTTAAGATTAAGATAACCTTTATTGTCATTTCTTTAATTGTGAGCACTTGGCGGGTAGATTGGCCTCCCGGAATACCCCCAATCAGCTGTTCCCAGAGGTGAATTTTAGCAACAGGTTCATTGCTTGTGTGCTCTGCGCCTTGCTTTTTATTCTGCCTCTGAAGCCTCCATTTCAGAGGCTTTTTCTTCTGAAGCTCCATTTCAGAGGCTTTTTTTAGCCTCTGAAACCTCCATTTGAGAGGCTGGGCGGGGCTACATTCGGAGTATAAGAGGCACCCAGATTTTCACCCTCTTTTTGGGGGGGGGGGGAAAGGTGTGTCTTATACTCCGAAAAATATGGCATATACTTATACTACCTATATATACATAGTATGATATGCTATGACTGAAAACATTATTAAATAAAACAAAATGATGAGGAATCAAATACAATTATAAGAGAAAGGCAGTTCCATAAATATCCAGAGACCAACTGGTAAGCAGTGCAGAATGTGTTGTAGAGATGTCACATAGATGTACTCTATACTCATTACTTGCATAGAGGCATAAAGGACCACCTATAGTTTCTGGGTAGTTTTAAAAGCATCCCCTGGTAAAGAGCATTCCATTAGTACAAATGGAAGGTGACTAACACACAAGTGATTATGAGAAATGTCTGCTGCTCAAGAAAAGGGGTTGCAATTCAATACAAAATGGATCATTGCAAAATCCCTCTTAGCCACAACTGTCACTTGTCTTCCATCCAAAGCTTGGAATTCAGAAGGACCCCCAAATTTATACCAATTCTAGCTAGTAGGGTGCATTCCTATTGATAACTGGATGGAAAAATCCCTGGTTATGGCCCATCCATCAAAGATCTTGCTTAGGGTTTAGATTAAACCTGTTCCTTATCATCCAGACACTAATAGCATCCAGATACTGCGACAGTAAGTACTTTTATTTGGAGTTCTATAAACAAAATTGTTAATTCCTATCAATCTGGAAAAGGTTCAATTACTACTTTCACCCATGTATCTTGTACTAATAGTGGAATTCTTCTACCTGCGGAATAGCCACATCCAAACATCTTAGAACTCATAGAAAATAAAGACTGGTAGGCTTTTATTAACATTTATTAAAGCAGGGGTCCCCAACCCACAGGCCGCAGTCCACTACCAGGCTGTGGCCTATTCAGAACCGGACTGTGTAAGAGGTGGGCTGGTGTGCATGCCCCAAAGGTTTCTCTTGTCTCTTGTGTGAGTGGAGCTGTGCATGCATGCGTGCATGAGTACAAGCCTGCCGCTTGCATGGTCTGGGTCCCATATCCCTTCTCCCCCCCCAAGCCACCTGCTCCCAAGCCGCCTGCTCCCAGGGTGGTGAAAGCAGAGGCTGAGTGGGACAAGTGTGTCCTGCTTAGCTTCACTGACTCACTGAGGCTGCCTGCACATGACACCTGATATACTTTTGGAACGTTGGGCAGCCTCAGTGAGTCTGAAGAGGCATGAGACTGCACCCCCAAAAGCTTCTCTTCTCCACACCAAAAGCTTTTGCAAATGGACGAAAGGATTTGGGAAAGTGATATCATGCTGCTTCAGGCCTTTCATCGCTTTGCAAAAGCTTTTGGCAGAGAAGCCTGAAGAAGCAGGATTCCCACCCCAAAGACTTCTCTTCTCTCTTGTGTGAGTGAAGCTGTGTGTACCATGGATGCGCTGGGCCACTGCTTGCACAGCCCAGTTCCCCTCTCCTCCCCCCAGTTGAACCACCAAATTGCAAAGGTTGGGGACCACTATATTAAAGGAACTCTTCTTACTACAGTTGTCTTGTAGTGAGCCATTTACCTTGGCATTGTTATAATATATATTTTCAAATCTAGCATGGTAGTCAGTTGATAAGAAAAAGGAATATTTATTTATTTATTGCATCTACAAGCTGCATCCATATGCCAAACACTCAAGTCAGTTTGAATAAAAACCTTCCTTTGTTTTATCCCCATGGTAACCTTGTAAGATAAATTGGATTGAGATAATAGGTTTGCCCCCAAATCATGACTGGAGATAGATTTTAATCTAATTCTCCCCAATCCAAGTGTAATACTTAAACCATAATCCCTCAAGAATCTTGTATTTCATAACAGTAGCTCAGTAATTCCTTTACAAAGATATCTGCACATACGATATTTCCACTTCATTAGTGAAATTAAAATATTATTTTTCTAATTACTGCAAACTGTTTGGGTCTGCCATATCTCTGTTAACTAGCTGCCTTGAAAAATGCTTCTCCTCTTTATTGAGGCATTTTGAAAGAGAGCTTTAATCCATCTTTTCAAAGAACAAACTTTGAAACTTTGCAGACCCTTTGTGTATACCCATACTTCTCAACCTTGACAACTTTAAGATGCATGGATGTCAAGTCCAAGAATTCCCTAGCCAGTGCTGACGAATTCTGGTAGTTGAAGTCTACACAGCTTGAAGTTATTGAGGTTGAGAAACCCAGGTGTATACTGTCAAATATATGTATGACTACTGTCACAAACCTCTAAGTTTAAAATTGTGCTAGAAATATTTGTATATTTCTTGGCATTCATGTTAATTTCATGCCTCGGGTAGTAGAATATTGGGGTCAAGGAAAAGAGTCAGTAGTGCTGGGAATGCTGTAATGAAAAGTAATGACATAGGTCAAGGGAAAGTAGGCTGCATGAGACTCAGGGGAAACGTAGAATAGCAAATGGACAACAAGAGAAGAAAAGCAGATTGAAGATGATGAATGTATAAAAAATACTAAACCTTATTTTCAGATCTACTTTTCATATTTGTTTGACAATATACAGTATGCTTGCTGAAAATACTTGGCTTCTGTCTTCTGATACATATTTGTTTCTGTCTTTTTCTGATACATATCTGTTTTGTTTTGGATTTACAGAACCTGGTATTGCAAATGTTATCATTTCTGCTAGTCACATTTAACATGATGGATTTGCACTAAATGGGAAAGGAGTAAAAGGTAAGTCATGTTTGGTTTTGTGGTTTTTATTTTTTTTCTAGTGTTTAAATAGTTTAAACACTAGAAAAATATATATTGTAAATGTGTATTGATTTGAAATATTATTTTGAAGATTCAAAATAAAATATAGATGTTTGAAGAGAGAAGTGGAAATGTGCATCTAGGCCTTTTTCCCAGACCATCTTTCCTGATAAAGACAATTTGCCCATTCTGAGCCTGTTTAGAATCCTTCACATAGTACATGTATTGGTTTGTTGAGGTGAGATGGGAGATGGCTTCTATTCCTATATAATATATACATTTCTTTAGAGGCAGTTCCACACCTGAATGTATAACCTTGTGCCTACTACCTTTTGAATCCTCCAGGGACTATCCTAAATAATTGCAGAACTTTAGTGTCTCATAATTTATGGCACAACCCATAATTATAGCCTCATTTAAACAAAAACATTACATGTGTTTCTAGTGGTTCATTAGTTCATTCTTCACTACTACATGGATCCTTGTTCAGTAGTCAATTACAGGGTAGATAGTTGTCCTAGAAATGACTCCTATTTCAATATTATTAAAATTATTTTCTGCTCTAATATTACAATGTTGTAGCCTTGTAATTTTATATTTTTGTGGCATGAAGATTAGATTCATTCCCCCAGTAATTTAACTTTAAAAGGAGAGTATAATCTTAGATGAGCTAAAATGGGTATGAAAACAGATGAGAGTTTATTTAATTCAGGGCCATTTTCCCTTTACATGATTATGCATCAATCTTCCCTCCCTCCTGCTATACAATTCAATTTTACTGTATATCAAAATATACTGGTGACTTTGCATCTGGTTAGGGCTGTGAGAATTTGCCAAGAAATTTGGTAATAAGGTTTTCTCATGCAGCTAATTGGAAAGCAACCAACCTGCTTGCAATACTTTCCAATAAAAGAGGTAAGGTTGTTGAAATCACCAACATTCATTCTTTGCTTTGTGGTATGTTTGCTCAAGTTTGACAGGTTTTTCCTTCTTTCTCTCTCATCCCTTCAAATGTACCTTGGTGTAAAGCCCTGCTGTGCCATTCTTGAACTTTACCATGACTGCTACTTGAACCTATTGGAGCTGTCAGGAAGTAGAAATGGAAAACATAAAAACCTTGAAAAAATTTCCAAAGGCACAAAGCTTTTTTATGTTCTGATGAATTTCCTTCTGGCAGATAGCATTTTATTTGCCTTTCTTGATGTCACCTTTTCTTAAATAATAGGAAGCATTCTCCCCTGGTGCACAAACAAGAAGGGGTCCTTGATAATACCCTGATGAAGCTGTTTGTCTTTTGGCTATAGCTTTTAAAGAAAGGGGGAGCAAAATTGGATAGCTCTCGGATAAACAAGCCTCAAATAGTCTAATTCAGAATACATTCACTAATTTATTTGAGTGGTGTGTATGCACGTATCTTCAGTTAATATAGCAAAACATTACATCATTTTCCACAATTCACATGAGGGACTAGGACAAACAAGTCATGAAGCTGGTTGGGAGCATACTCAATTTCAAAACTGTTGTTTTGATTTGAAGTTTTGGAAGCTGAATTCCTTAGAAATTTAATTAAATGATATTGCCCTCAATTTTTCAGGAAAAGCAGATAAAATTTTAATATAGAATAGAATAGAATAACAGAGTTGGAAGGGACCCTGGAGGTCTTCTAGTCCAACCCCCTGCTTAGGCAGGAAACCCTACACCACTTCAGAAAAATGGTTATCCAACATCTTCTTAAAAACTTCCAGTGTTGGAGCATTCACAACTTCTGGAGGCAAGCTGTTCCACGGATTAATTGTTCTAACTGTCAGGAAATTTCTCCTTGTTGCTTCTCTCCTTGATTAGTTTCCACTCATTGCTTTTTGTTCTATCTACCCTCAGGTGCTTTGGAGAATAGTTTGATTCCCTCTTCTTTGTGGCAACCCCTGAGATATTGGAACACTGCTATCATGTCACCCCTAGACCTTCTTTTCATTAAACTAGACATACCTAGTTCCTGTAACCATTCTTCATATGTTTTAACCTCCAGTCCCCTAATCATCTTTGTTGCTCTTCTCTGCACTCTTTCTAGAGTCTCAATATCCTTTTGCATCGTGGCGACCAAAACTGAATGCAGTATTCCAAGTGTGGCCTTACCAAGGCATTCTAAAGTGCTATTAACACTTCGCTTGATCTTGATTCTATCCCTCTGTTAATGCAGCCTAGAACTGTGTTGGCCTTTTTGGCAGCTGCTGCACACTGCTGGCTCATATTTAAATGGTTGTCCACTAGGACTCCAAGGTCCCTCTTACAGTTACTACTGTTGAGCAAGGTACCACATATACTATACCTGTGCATTTTGTTTTTCTTGCCTAAATGTAGAACCTTACTTTTTTCACCATTAAATTTCATTTTGTTTGATAGCGCCCAATGTTCAAGTCTGTCAAGATCCTTCTGTATCTTGAGCCTATCTTCTGGAGTGTTGGCTATTCCTGCCAGTTTGGTGTCTGGGCCTAAAACAGAGCCTTGGGGTACTCCACTGCATACTTCCCTCCAAGTAGATGCAGTTCCATTGAGCACTACATGTTGAGTGCGGTTGGTCAGCCAGTTTCGAATCCATCTGGTGGTGTTGCTATCTAACCCACATTTTTCTACTTTATCTAGTAGTAGTTTATGGTCTACTTTATCAAATGCCTTACTGAAGTCCAAGTAAATTATATCAACATCATTCCTCTGGTCCACAAATTTTGTCACTTTGTCAAAGAATGCAATAAGATTAGTCTGGCATGATCTGTATTTGACAAACCCATGTTGGCTTTTGGTTATTACTTTGTTTGCTTCTAGGTGTTTGTTGATTTGTTGCTTGATTATCTTTTCCAGAATCTTCCCTGGTATTGAGATCAGGCTGATAGTTTCCACAGCTACAACTACAGGTCTGTGGTTCCCTGGATCTATTTTTTCCCCTTTTTTGAAGATGGGAACTACATCAGCTCTTTTCCAGTCCTCTGGCAGTTCCCCGGTGCTCCAGGATCTTTGAAAGATATAATTCAGTGGTTCTGAGATCTTGTCTGCCAGTTCCTTCAGTACCTTGGGGTGTAATCCATCTGGTCCTGGTGATTTGAACTCGTCTAGGGTAGACAAGTGTTCACTTACCATTTTCTTCCCTATTTTAACTTGTGTTCCTAATATGTTTTTGTGGTGCTGTTTTTGATAGGTTGGAGTGTTTTTTTCCCTTTGTGTAAAGACAGATATAAAAAATGAGTTAAATAGCTCTGCTTTCTCCCTGTTGCTTGTTACCTTCTTGCCACTTTCTCCCAGCAATGGACCAATTGTTTCCTTGACTTTTTTCTTGTTTTTAATATGTTGGAAGAAGCTTTTTTGTTATTTTTTACTTTTGTTGCAAGCCTTTGTTTATTGTGAGCCTTAGTTTTCCTCACTTCATCTTTACAGGCTCGGGCTATTTGCTGATATTCTGCCTTAGTTATTTCCCCCTCTTTCCACTTTTTATACTTGTCCTTTTTGTTTTTCAATTTATCAGAGAGTTCTTTATGCAGCCATGCTGGTTTCTTTTGAGAGATATTATTTTTCTTCTTCATTGGTATTGTGCTAGACTGGGGTTTTATTATCTCACTTTTCAAAATTTCCCAAGCTTCTTGAGTTGTTTTCCCCTTGAGGATTCTCATCCATGGAATCCTTCCCAAGCTCTCTCTAAGTTTATTGAAATTACCTCTCTTAAAGTCAAAGACTCTAGTTTGACTTTGTTCTACTGCTTGCATTTGCATAATGTTGAATTCCAATATTGCATGATCACTTGCCCCAAGGTTCTTGTAGCTTCAACACCTTCTATCATTTCATCTCTGTTAGTAAGAATTAAGTCCATTAACTCTTTCAAAACCTCCATATCCTTTCCTAAATTTACATCCCTTACAATTGATTCACCAACCAGAAGGTGGCTGAAGTGGTGCAGTGGTTAAATGCTGCGACTGCAGGCTGACTGCTAGTTCAGCAGTTCAGCTGTTCAAATCTCACTAGGCTCAAGGTTGACTCAGCCTTCCATCCTTCCGAGGTGGGTAAAATGAGGACCCAGATTGTTGGGGGCAATATGCTGAACTCTGTAAACCGCTTAGAGAGGGCTGTAAAGCACTATGAAGCGGTATATAAGTAAAGTGCTATTGCTATTATTCTCTTTTTTGATAACTTGCTGCTTCTATGTGACTGTTGTGTAATACCTGATTCACACTTTCCCCTTTCCAATGTAAGTTTTTCATCTCGGACCATGATCCCCTGCTTATTTGAGTTATTATTATCACAACTACCTTGACCTTTCAATTTAGTGTCCCTATTAAGGTCAGCAAGGGCACTATATCTGTTATGCTGGGACACAGTAAAAGCTTTGTGTTTATGATTCACAGCTATCACCCTGCCATATATAATAGAGATATACATGAAGCAATTTTTTAGACTGAGTACAATGCCATTTATGTGATGTGTGGCAAAACAGAAAGTATAGTGAATTTTTTTAGAAAAAAAGAAAGACATTATATCCAGCTTTTATTTGCATATTTTAATGGTGTGTAACGACAGATTATATACTGTACCAAATTGAAATATGGTTTCTATTTGAATTTCCTAGAATGTGATTAATGGGCTGTATGCTGCGCACAGTTCTAGCTATTCTGGTTGATAGGTATTAGAATTTAAATTGCATAGTAAGTATTAGAATATCAAAATAAAGGCAAAATGGGGAAAATGTAGTGTAACCTCTTTCTGCTGGAAGATAAACATTTCTGACTTTTCTAAAAATTATATTGGAAGTAGAGATTTCCACGTTCAGGTTTAATAGAATATTCTAGAATGATGAAATTGCAATTATAAATAAGGTATGAAACTGATCTAACACTAACAATGAGTAAAATGGTGGCAATTCTCTTTAGTTCTATCCGCTAAGGTTTTGCTGCTATATCACAGTTAACATGTTGAAAAAGGAATGAGCATTCAGTATTAACATCTCAAAGTTGTTCAGAGTTTACAGTCTTAAATTTGGTAAGTAAAAATCTATTTCTCTAGCCTGTCTTGACATAATCAGTTAAATTTAGAGATGGGGACCTTAAAGTCCTGCTGCATTGAAAATTTCATCAAAGCTTGCAGTTATTGATCCAAGATGGCGCCAACAACGGATGCCTCGGTGAAATGCTCTCAAATGGTTTCTTTATTTTCTATTATTCCCTGTGATTCTCAATGGATTTTATACTCACAAGACCATCTGCTAAGAATTAAGCAATGTTTCTTTAAGAAGCAGCTTTCTGTAATCTCACCCCACCCCTGTCTTTACAAACACGGAGGAGATTCTAACACAGGAGGAAGCTAATTCCCCAGAACTATGGATCACCAAAAGCAAACACAGATGGCGGAGACGGAGAGGTAAAAGGGTGGGAATTTTAAATAGACTAAGCAATAGGGGAAATAAAAAACCCACTCCCTTCAACCTTCCTAACCAATTTACATTCACTTGCTAATAAGATGGATGAAATACTCCTTTTAAACAGACACAATTCTGATTTTTACAACGCATCTGCCCTATGCTTTATTGAATCCTGGCTAAATGAGAAAATTTATGACAATCACATGCATATACCAGGGTTTATGATAGTTAGAGCAGACAGGATTGTAGAATTATCAGGTAAAAAGAAGGGAGGAGGCTTATGTATATATATCAACAACAGGACATAACTATAATACATAAATTCTGTGATGAAAACTTAGAGTCTGTACTTATCAACTGCAAACATTTTTATTCTCCACAAGAGTTTTCCTCATTTCTCCTAATTGCAGTGTATATTCTTCCACAAGCCTGTGTAAACAAGGCATTACGATCTCTAGCTGACCAGATTATGGAGTCTGAAGCCAAATACCCAGATTCACTGGCCATTATTCCAGGTGATTTCAACAAAGGTAATTTAAGAAAAGAGCTTCCAAAATATTTTCAGCATGTCAATTGTCCCACCAGAGGCAAGAATACTTTAGACCACTGCTACACAACACTAAAAGATGCTTATCGGTCCTTACCACAAGCAGCTGTGGGCCACTCTGATCATTGCATGATTCACCTTGTACCTGCTTACAGACAAAGACTTAAAGCCATGAAACCAACAATTAAATCAGTGAAGACTTGGACTGAGGAGGCAAAGTTAAAGCTACAGGCTTGCTTTGACTGCACGGACTGGAATATTTTTGAAGATACCTCTGCAGACCTGGATAAATTCACAAATACTGTAACATCATATGTCAGCTTCTGTGAAGACCTATGTGTACCAACCAGGAACTTGTGAATATACAGTAACAACAGCTAAACTTAAGCAGCTATGTCATTCCAAAGAGGAAGCCTACAGAAAAGGTGATAGAATGCTGTACAATCAGGCCAGAAATGTATTAACAAGGGAGATCAGAGCAGCAAAAAGAAGCTACTCAGAAAAGCTAAGGAATCAGTTCTCAACAAATGAACCAGCAAACACGTGGAAAACTCTTAAAAACATCACCAGTTATGGCAAACCTCCTTCCCAAGCTGAAGGAAATCAGCAACTGGCAGATGATCTGAACATGTTCTACTGCAGGTTTTAAAGGAAACTACAGCCACCTATCTCCACAACCTCCATCCCAGACACACCAACAACAGCCAAACCTCCTACAACTGACCCCATCCCATTGGGTTCACAACCCCTGGTGATCACAGAAAAGGAAGTGCAAGATCTATTTCACAGACAGAAGCCAGGAAAAAGCACCAGGCCCAGACAAGATAACTCATTCTTGCTTAAAAGTTTGTGCTGACCAATTGGCCCCCATCTTCACCCAAATCTTCAACATATCACTAGAGATATGCCATGCTCCTTCTTGCTTCAAACACTCCACTATCATCCCAGTGCCGAAGAAGCCCTCCATCAAGGAACTGAATGACCATCATGGATCCACTGTTAGACCCCTGCAATTTGCATACCGAGCAAATACATCGACAGATGATGCTGTTAATATGGCTCTGCACTACATCCTACAACATCTTGAATCGCCAAAGACCTACGCAAGGGTCTTCTTTGTAGACTTTAGTTCAGCATTCAATACCCTCATACCGGACATTCTTCTAACTAAACTAAATCAGCTAGCGGTACCTGAACACACTTGTAAGTGGATCACAAGCTTCCTAACAGACAGGAAGCAGCAGGTAATGTTAGGAAAAATCACATCAGATACCTGTACAATTAGCACAGCCCCCCCAAGGCTTTGTGCTCTCACCACTTCTCTTCTCTCTCTATACCAATGACTGCATCTCAAATGATCCATCTGTTAAACTACTGAAGTTTGCAGATGATACAACAGTGATTGGTGTCATTCGAGACAATGATGAAACCGCATACAGACAGGAGGTTGAACAACTAGCCTCGTGGTGCGACCGGAACAATCTGGAACTGAACACACTCAAAACCATAGAAATGGTGGTAGACTTTAGGAGAAACCCTCCCATTCTACCACCTCTTACAATACTAGACAACACAGTATCAACAGTAGAGACCTTCAAATTTCTAGGTTGTATCATATCTCAAGACCTAAAATGGACACCTAACATCAAAAATGTCATCAAAAAAGCACAACAAAGAATGTTCTTTCTGCGCCAACTCAGGAAGCTCAAACTGCCCAAGGAGCTGTTGATACAGTTCTACAGAGGAATTATTGAGTCTGTCATCTGCACCTCTATAACTGTCTGGTTTGGTTCTGCAACCCAACAAGACAGACACAGACTTCAGAGGATAATCAGAACTGGAAAAAAACCAATTATTGCCACACTGCCTTCTATTGAGGACCTGTACACTGCACGAGTCAAAAAGAGGGCCATGAAAATATTTATTGACCCCTTGCATCCTGGACATAAATTGTTTCAACTCCTACCCACAAAACGACTCTATAGAGCACTGCACACCAAGACAACTAGACACAAGAACAGTTTTTCCCCCGAATGCCATCACTCTGCTAAACAAATAATTCCCTCACCACTGTCAAACTATTCACTAAGGCTGCATTACTATTACTATTAGTCTTCTTATCGTTCCTATCACCCATCTCCTCCCACTTATGACTGCAGGACTGTAACTTGTTGCTTGTATCTTTACAATTTATATTAATATTGATTGTTTCCTGATTGCTTATTTGTACCCTATGACAATCATTAAGTGTTGTACCTTATGATTCTTGATGAATGTATCTTGTCTTTTTATGTACACTGAGAGCATATGCACCAAAGACAAATTCCTTGTGTGTCCAATCACACTTGGTCAATAAAGTATTCTATTCTATTCTATTCTATTCTATTCTATTCTATTCTATTCTATTCTATTCTATTCTATTCTATTCTATTCTATTTCATTCTATTCTATTCTATTCTATTCTATTCTATTTATTCTATTCTAATTTAATTTTTCTTATCAAATGCAATTATCTTGGTCTTTCAAATATTATTTTTCAGATTTTTAGTCCTCCTTACATCATACAATCTATCTAGCATGTACTGTAAATTTGGATTGTCAGCCAAATGTTGCACATTCATTCAGAAATGCTTTAAATAACCAAGTCAATATCACAGATCTTTGTCTTACCTTTGCTCATTGCTGAACCATTCTCTAAGTTTATTTCCATCATATGTTGCTTTTTTTGCATTCAGCAAAAAACCATCAATTCATACAAAACATTCTATAATTCAACCCTCTTATTTCACAACATGCTTTATCTAAATCAACTTAAGTAGAAGGCCTTTCTTTCTCCAAACATTTCTAAATGACCTGCTACAGAGCAAACATAGACTCTGTGCATTATTGCCTGATAGAAAGCCAAAAGCACTTTCAAACTGTTGTTCATTTCATTTTTATTAATTGTATCCTGTAGAGCAGAATTCTGCTAAATATCTTTACAGGAAAACATACAAAAAAATAAAATCCTCCTATAGTTTTTTTTAACAGATTAACAGAGTTGGAAGGGACCTTGTAGGTCATCTAGTCCAATCCCCCCCCTCAAGCAGGAGACCCTACACTATTTCTGACAAATGGCAGTCCAATCTCTTCTTGAAAGTCTCAAGTGATGAAGGTCCCACAACTTCCGAAGGCAAGCTGTTCCACTGGTTGACTGTTCTCACTGTCAGAAATTTCCTCCTTATTTCTGGGTTGAATCTCTCCTTGATTAGTTGCCATCCATTATCCCTTGTCTGGCCTTCAGGTGCTTTGGAAAATAGCTTGACCCCCTCCTCTCTGTGGCAGCCCCTCAAATATTGGAACACTGCTATCATGTCTCTGTATTCCCTCTTGTTATCTTTCCCTTTGGAAGTTTGCCTCTATAGTATACCTTTAAAAATCTTACACAATTGATAGACACGGGAGATAATTTCTACACATATGTTAAACAAACTGCCCAGACACTGCATAGGCTAACTTCATCCACATTCAGACTTTTCTCCAGTCACAGTTCTCCAGCATATGTACAATTTCTTTTTCATCAGTTCCATCATGGAAACTAACATTTGCATTTAGTTAAACTCCACTCTTTGGCATGTCATTACTCTTCTCATACTAAAGTATTCTAAACATCAATTAGATTCAGCTAATGCATGACAATTTTTATTTTAACTTATTTTATGACATCCTTCCACACTGAGTCAATGAGGCATCCTAAGCTGGCATGATGCCAAGCCAACAGCAAAGGTACAACCTTGTTCAATTAAACAACATTAAAAGACATTTTAAATTTCTATAGAGATTGAAGAGAGGATGAATTAGCAATATTTCTTCAGCCCATAGGTTCCCTATTTGGGAGGTGGGAATGGGGCTAGAAAAAAAGAATGGAAAAAGAAGACCAATCATTAGAATTCACAACATTTAAAAGAAAAGTACTTCACAGTTTGTCATGTGTAAATTAGTAAGTGACTTTAAAACTTTGTGAGGTTGTCTAATAAATAGTGGCTCCAAATGCAATAAGTACATTTCACAATGTTTAATTGGAAAGATAACACTTCCTAAGAGAGAGAGAGAGCTTGCTTTAAATATCATTTTCTCCTTAAAAGGAAGCTGAATTGAAATGGAAGTAACTGAATCAAATTAACACACGTCATGCATTCACTTAAGGTTCACACCTGCAATTTAACAGGTTTCTCAGAGCTCTCTATATTTATCTGACTGCCAGATTAAAAAAAAATACCAAAGATTTTTATCCAAAGAATGAAGCAAAACAAATAACAAAACACAACCACCAACATTAGCACCATTCCGTTACTTAAATTTCTGACAGCTGTTCCATTCATTTTATGAAAGTAGAGGATTTGTGAATGTAATTCCTTTTGAAGAGTTTCATCTGACCTTAAACTGAAATACATGAACGGTATAACCTGTTTGAAAGAGGAATTTTAGGAGTGCACATTATAGCAAAGGAGTGCTTTGAAATGGGCATATAGCTGTATTTCAGAACATTAACAGAAATGTTCTATGGTGGAGCTAGAGCCCCTGCACATTTTAATATAAAAGCTCTGTGCCATTGATTCCAGAGGAATGTGACTATAGTTTATTTGTGTAGCTTTCCAGAAGCCTGTAAAGTTAGATATGGTTGATTTCCTAATGTGGAAAAACACAGGGGGGCTGAAATCACCATTGATCTTGCATGGACTCAGCTGGAGTGCCTGCTAATGTGATTGGCAAGTGTGACAACTTTATCTGTCTGTATTTTTTCTGAAGTTCAGGAAGAGACAAAGAGATTGTGACTTATAGATGTTCTTCTTGAAAAAGCCAGCAGAGTGGCTCTACCTCAATTCTCCAAACAGTCCCCAAAGAGAGTCCCCAAAGAGCAGGTTTTCAACCACCACATGAAATGCCTGGAAAGACACTTTTGATTTAGCTATGGATTAAATTTCTTTTTAGTTGGTCACAAGGAACCATCCTTGTTCCTTTTTTTTTCACAAGGAAAGGAGAAACTTTCTGATGGCGAATCAGAGCGATCAACCAGTGGAACAGCTTGCCAGCAGAGGTTGTGAGAGCTCCAACACTTACGACCTTCAAGAATAGACTGGACTGCCATCTGTCTCAAATGTGTAGAAACTCCTGCTTGAGCAGGGGGTTGGACTAGATGACCTACAAGATCCTTTTCAACTCTAATAATAAATCTAAAATCTAAACTACCACCCTCTTCTTTACTCTTGATAGACAAGATGGGGGGGCATCTTATCCTTCTTTAAAAAATTGAATTCATCAGAAGAATAGAATAGAATAAGAGAGTTGGAAGGGACCTTGGAGGTCTTCTAGTCCAACCCCCTGCTTAGGCAGGAAACCCTACACTACTTCAGACAGATGGTTATCCAACATGTTCTTAAAAACTTCCAGTGTTGGAGCATTCACAACTTCTTGAGGCAAGCTGTTCCATGGATTAATTGTTCTAACTGTGAGGAAATTTCTCCTTAGTTCTAAGTTGCTTCTCTCCTTGATTAGTTTCCACCCATTGTTTCTTGTTCTACCCTCAGGTGCTTTGGGGAATAGTTTGACTCCCTCTTCTTTGTGGCAACCCCTGAGATATTGGAACACTGCTATCATGTCTCCCCTGGTCCTTCTTTTCATTAAACTAGACATACCCAGTTCCTGCAATCATTCTTCATATGTTTTAGCCTCCAGTCCCCTAATCATCTTTGTTGCTCTTCTCCACACTCTTTCTAGAGTCTCAACATCCTTTTTGCATCGTGGGGACCAAAACTGAATGCAGTATTCCAAGTGTGGCCGTACCAAGGTATTATAAAGTGGTATTAACACTTTATGTAAGAAGAATATTCACTGGGGGGGGGGAAGCTAAGGCTTTCACTTTTAAACACTTTATATTTCACTCTACTGTGAAATATAAACTTAGAGGAAACAAATCAGAGTTTATTCCATTTTTTTAACTATGTGAATGGATTATTTCAACAAATGCAGGATCTGAAAGGTGGTCATTTGAATTATAAGGAAATGGTGTGTGGTTATGAAATTGTCCACTTGAAATATAATATTGATTTTTTGTTGTAATAGACCAAAGTATATTTAATGTGTGGACTGACTGAGACAAATATAAAAGTAAAAATCTTTTGAGGGAGAAGATTCAATAATCATATGAATACTCTAAGGCAATGGATGACAAGATAACTCAAATGGATGAAGAATTGTAAATAGAGAACTATATAAGAATGCTGTGAGAAAATGTGTAGTAAAAATTATTATTGCCATTAAGTTGATGATCCTTCCTAGGGAACACAACTCCAGAATGATCTGTCCCCAATCTTGCCCTTCATGTTCTCCAATGGTGCATTCATCTCATTGTAATTGATTCAATTCATCTGGTGGTCTCAGATGTATAGTGAGTCAAGGTATCAAACTACTTATGATGACAATAATTGCTTTAGACAGTTCAAGCAACCAATAAGGACAGAATGTGATCTCTTCTCAATATTCAATCAAGAACAGGACTTTCCCCCCCAAGCATCAGGGAAAATACATAAATGACCTACAGTATTATAAAAACAATCAAGCAAACAAATACACATTTGAGAACTGTTCAACCCATGAGACAAAAAGATCCCTCCCTCCCTCCAGAGCTTATGGAATATGTGTTATATCAACATGTGCACAAGTAAATAAATGCATAAAAGTTATTGTATTTGGGTGATGTTCGTCCATCGTGTTCGAAGAGGACCTTGACATCTAACAGGTTGTGGGCTGTCCACGATGTGTCCACAGGTGGCTGGTAAGGCCTATAAGGGCATGAAATGTTCTGCCACATGTTGGGCAGACATGTGTGAGCACCATAGTCGCAGCATTTGCAGCTCTGGCTTTGCGGAGTTCTCGCTTCTCTTCTGCTATGATTGTTCTTCTGTCCTCAGATGTCTAGCAGCCTTGGTGGATCAGCATGCACCATGTTGATCGATCTTGTGCCAGGGTTTCCCAAGAGGTGGTGTCGATATTGAGGGACTTGAAGGAGGCTTTCAACGTGTCTTTGTATCATTTCCTTTGTCCCCCGTGCGATCTCTTTCCTTTAGACAGCTGTATTTGGCTGTATTAGCAATAGCAATAGCAAAAGCACCTAGACTTATATACTGCTTCACAGTGCGTTACAGCCCTTTCTAACTGGTTTATAAAGTCAGCATATTGCCCCCAACAATCTGGGTTCTCATTTTACTGACTTCAAAAGGATGGAAGACTGAGTCAAGAATCGAACTGCTGGCAGTCAGGAGAATTAACCTGCAATACTGCATTTGAATTGCCTCAGTATTTTTCTCAAAGGGTCCTGCAGGGCAGATATGATCCACTTTTTCCTTCTTGGGAATAAAATCCTTTAAATGGGACGTGAAAACCATTAAGTGTTCACTGTTCTCAATCTCATATCTTAATCCTAACCCACCCTACCACAGTACTTTCCAGAGATTCAAATAGGAGTTTTTATTATTTACCTGAAAATAAAAAAGTGAGTTTCTGAATAGTGCTATCCCACTTATATGCTTTTCCTTTATAGCTGCTGGCCACCTATTTGTACAGTAGCATTTATTTATGCCCCGTTAAAATCATAAAACAGCATTTCTTCTAGAATTGCTCATAACCTAAAAAGGGTATAATGTTAACTATATAGCACTTTATCAGAATGTAGATGTACTTGAATAGAACATCCAGCAGTTACTGAGACTGCCACATAATTGGATACCATGACCTCATAAGAAAACACCACTTGTGCTAATTCTTATTTAAATAGCCTGTGCGGTTGGTATTCTTACTAATACATATTCATACAGAAACTTAAATTTCTTTTGTAGAAAGCAAGCTGCTACTTTAGATTGCCAAATTCCAACTTCAATGATGAGACAAGCAAGGCAGAATGACCTGAAATTCACTGCATGAGGAACTTCTATGATTTGCAAATAGAGTCCAATATCTGCCAGTTTTAATGGAAGAAAATAGCCTTAGGGTATTTTTCTCAAGTAGCAATTATCTATGATCACTGAGGACAGACAAGACCCACTGAAGAAAAACAAAAAACGAGTAATATATCAAAGAGGTGAGAGAAGGGAGACCAGTTTTTATGTATATGTATATGCATGTTATCAATAGTATAGATTTAACATTTGGGCTTATCCATGTTATTGATAAATTATGGATATCAAATATCATGCAAAATGTCAGGTGTTCATGGAAACATATAGAAGCCTGCACTGGAATATTGGTATTTTAAATACTAAATAAAACAACATTCAGAACAAGAGATATATTAAGCCTAAAGAACTGGATTTTTATGCTCAAATCAATATTTCAGTTTTTTGAAACTTTTCTTCTATGGTATGAAAAAAAAATCTGTTTCAACTCTTCTTTTCTGGGTTGATTTAAATTTTATTTAGATTTGTTTGTTTGTTTGTTTAGATTTTAGTACATTATTCAGTCATTTTAATGTATAGAGAATACAACATGTGATGACAGAGGATGTGGGTATTAACTGGTTTCATTTATTTTACATTTCTCAGTCACTTTTAAATCTTGGTTGCGGACTGCCCATGATCACTCCACCAGAAAAGCTAACCCATGATTTATTCCCTTGGGATGCAGAAAAGTTCAAGATGGCACTAGGACAGAAATCCCTTTAATGAGTGCTTCATGGTTGTATAATCTATTACTTGCGGACTGCGGCTTAGATTTTGTCACTCGGACTGGCTTTTTCCTTACTCCCATTTCTTGGTTTCTCTTATTTTTTCTTTAAAGGTGTCAATTGGGTATTTGTGTTTGTGTATTGTGTGTTGTATGTTGTGTGTGTGTGTATTTCCTCATTTTTTTCTGGTAATTTGTAAGCAAAATTTGAAAAAATTAAGAACGTTGGGAAAATAATTCATTTATCAATGCAGTATTCCTCTACACATTTATTTGGGAAGAAGTATCATTGCACAAAGTTAATGCTGAGTAAACATAGATAGACTTGTATGGAAAACTTATGAAGTAGAACAGGGGTGTCAAACTCAAGGCCCGGGGGCTGGATCTGGCCCATGGGTGCTTAGATCTGGCCCACGGGGCCACCCTGGAAACAGCAAAGGGCCAGCCCCCGGTGCCTCTGCCAGCAAAAACGGAGCTAAGGAGGGCCGCAGGCAGCCCTCCTGAGCTCCGTTTTTGCTGGCAGAGAGTTGCAGGAAGCCGTCGCAGCTGAAAATGGAGCTTGGGAGCCCATTCTCGCTGGCAGAGCACTCAGAACACCACAAGTGTCCCCAACATGAGTGGCATTGAGCTGGCCATGCCCACCCTGGCCCCCCGTAGCCAAACACAACCCTGATGCGGCCCTCAATGAAATCGAGTTTGATACCCCTGAAGTAGAAGGTTATATGAGTTGCGTGAAACTTCCAACTGTTGTTGTTATCCCTTGATGCTTCCTTGTGTTTGCTTTTTATTTACTTTTTTATTGTAAACCACCCAGATTCACTTAGCTGAGATGGGCAGTGTAGAAATGTGATAAATAAATAATTAACTAAATAAAATAGCAATATGAACATGTCTTATTTAACAGTAAAAACTTGGCCCTACTTCACTTATACTTTTAAGAATTTAAGCATCCAAATGCCATTGAAATACAAATTTTACTTAAGTTAATTAGCTCTGAATAATTGCCTATCATCAATGTTTTAACGTATTTTCCAAGCCTTCCTATTTTGTGATTAGATGTGAGGTTTGGATTTGGTGCACTGGAGGTATCAGAGGCCCTGCATTTTCTAGATTTTTTTCATTACCATCAATAATATGGGTCTGAATTATCTTAGCTCCCATGTGTCCATCCTTATTAAATGAAGGCTTGAGTGGCAAGCAAAAATATGATTATTTTTTTAGGTAAAAGAAGTACATCAGGACTCCTTCAAAGCAAAAGTTGCTTTGGTGTGCATTCAAACATAACAAAAAGTATTACATAATCAGGAAAGTCAGTACAAAAGCATGTGAATAATTGATAAACTACTTTAACAAAAGCTTTCTGGAAAATATGTTTTTCCATATACAACCCCATGTACTCTTGGGGTTGAATGCAATTTCCCAAAGCCTTGAATAAGATCCTCAGAGTCCTGTGAAATTGCCAGTGAAGTGTACTTTTTAATGTGAAAAAACTATTTGTCCTGCTTGGCTGATTTTTTTTAAGTATTTCCTTCTTAGCACATTATTTAGAGGCCTTGTACCGAAAAAAGCTTGGCTGCTCCTGATACATATCAAAACATATAAATTTAGATGTTAGTTCTAAAGACCGAGAGAACAAGAGGGGTCAAATAACAATACATACTTGATGACATCATCACAGAAACAGTGTGAGTTATGACCTTGCATCCAATGTCATGGCTTATGAATATAACTTTGTACAGTATATAACAAAATCACTTTATTTTAATGTTACCATATACCCATCATCATTTCTAGGTTGTTGTGTTTGTTTCAGATGCTGCTCATTCCCTCCACCTTTGGTATACGGAAAATGCAAATATTCAGATACTAGTTTAAATAAAACAGATTTTTTGTTTCAAACTTTTCTGGGCAACAATTAGCCTTAAAACAAATAGCAAATAGCTCAAGGTTATTAATAATGTTACCAACTAAAAGCAATAGATTTATTTATTTATTTTATTTTATTTAGTGATTCTTATATGCTGCCCTACTCCCTGGGGACTCAGGGCGGCGTACAACATGTGCAAGAACAGCTATAATGCAATAAAAATACAATAATAAAATAGCAATTTAAAAGAATAAAAACAACACAAGCAATACGTACATGGGGGAGACTAAGATGTTCAACGGTCTCTGAATCACCCCGCCTGCAGGAAGAGCCATGTCTTAATGGCTTTCCGGAAGGCCAGCAAGGTGGGAATAGTTCGGATCTCTGGAGGTAGTTGGTTCCAGAGAGCCAGAGCCCCCACAGAGAAGGCTCTCCCCCTTGGTCCCACCAACCGATATTGTTTGGTTGAAGGGACCTGGAGGAGACCGACTCTGTGGGATCTAATTGGTCGTAGGGATGTATGAGGTAGGATGTGGTCCCGAAGATAACCTGGTCCTAAGCCAGGTAGGGCTTTAAAGATGATAATCAACACCTTGAATTGCACCCAGAGACCAATGGGCAACCAATATAGCTGGTGTATGGGTCTTACGTGGGTGTATCTAGAGACACCCACCAAAGCTCGCGCAGCCGCATTTTGCACCAATTGCAGTCTCCGGATACTCTTCAAGGGTAGCCCCATGTAGAGCGTGTTACAGTAGTCCAGTCAAGAGGTTACTTATATGCAGCTTTTTATATATGCAGCTTTTCCATTTTAGAAGATAGCAAGAGATTCTTTAGTAGTCACCTCTCTTAAAGTCCTGACCTGAAATATGTGTGTATAAAATAACTTTCCCTCCTCCTCTATATTTTGTGACACTCCTCTTATTTAAAACTTTATTTTTTCTTATTTGTAGTCTTTTGCAGAAATGCATCTGAATATCCCATACACACTAGTAGTCATATTTGCATTTGACTGTCCCAAATCAAGCTTCCAGTAAGAAGTCCAGTAAGACTAAGTTGGTTGGACTATATACGACTTCAGCAACAGAGTGATCAATGCCTGGAATGCACTACCTGACTGTGGTTTCTTCCCCAAACCCCCAAAACTTTAACCTTAGACTGTCTACAGTTGACCTCTCCCCGTTTCTAAGAGGTCTGTAAGGGGCATGCATAAGCGCACCACTGTGCCTACCGTCCCTCTCCTACTGTCCTATTGTCCTCTTTTATCGTTATTTTTACTTATGTTTATACAAACTACTACTATCCTATACATGTTTGACAAATAAAATAAATGAATAAATAAAGATTTACTAAGGTTATATGTTTCTCTTCCAATACATTTTCTGCTTGAATACTAGTTTTACAGCTGAGAGATGAATAACTAGTCTAGCTGTCAAATAAGAGCATCCTCAGTGGAAACTTTTCAATTGTCACCTTGAATGCTTTTTAAATTCTTGTTCCTATAGAAGTGTCAACTGGGCACTCATAACTTCTAATAAAATAAAATTTGAATTCTATCGGTAAATAATTGTTCATTTTTTTAAAAAATGCAAAAGCTTTGATTCAAATCGCTTCTCTGTCAATCAAGTCAAGCTTAGTTTTGCTTTTAATACTTTTAATAGCTTAGTGTGTTAACTTTGTATTATGCTAAAATATTATTATCTTCTAGGCTAATGAACATGAACTGGTGCATTCACTGCAGGCAGTGACTATCATATTAAGAACGGCATTTTAAAACACCAGTACAGAAACTAGGAAGAAAAGTGCTGCTAGCTGAATTCAAAAACATTCCAACTGTTTCTGTCATCCACAGACCTCAAATTGATATTCACTTTGAAGCAACTGCTGTGTTTATTATCCAGGTTCTGTTATAAAAGGCAAATACTTTGACGTAGATGAAATATGCACATTATGGAATTTTTTTAATCGTCAGTTATATTGATAACAGAGTTGTAAGTTTGAAATCAGGGGCATGTCATGTGCTTTATCATACAAGTGTAATAATACAGCAAAACCGACTGGAAAAATATATTGAGCTTTTATGCACTTAGCATTCTGCATGTTGCTTATTGGAATTTCACTTTTGATACGTTTTCTTCACCATTACAACTGCTTTGTTGTTTTTTTAAGTGTCATCAGTTGCAAATCTGAAATTAGAACCAGTTTCATCTCTAACATTACAACATCAGGCTATGTAGTGAAAAGAGATAGAGTTCTATTTTCAAAGGTACAACCATCATAAAATAATACAAATGGAATATTAATTAATATCCTTCAATATGTTCTCTGAAGTTTAATATTCTCTCTTATGTACAGTTGAAATGCAATTAATCCAAGATGGCTGGGGGCATGAAGGTGCTTTGTATATTGTTCTTAGTCATATCTGGTGATGATTTTGTCAATGCCAATGGTATTTAAGTGGTGTGCCAGATGTTTTTGGATTGGACCAGTGGTGGGATTCAAATTTTTTACTACTGGCTCTGTGGGCATGGCTTGTTTGGTGGGCGTGGCTTGGTGGTCATGTGACTGTGTGGGCATGGCTTTGTCATGTGACTATGTGGGCATGGCTAGGTGGACATGTGACTGTGTGGGCATGGCTGGGTGGGCGTGTGATTGGTGGGCGTGGCCAACTTGACATCACTCATGTCAAGGGGTGCCTTGCCTGGCCTCTCCTCACCTCAAAGGCCTCAATGAGATACAATTTCCCTGTCTATTTATTTACTACTACTGAACATCCAAAATATACTATTTAATCATATATATATATATATATATATATATATATATATATATATATATATATATATATATATATATATATATATATATATATATATATATATATATATATATATATATATATATATATATATATGCCATATGTGTACATACATATTACATAGTATAGAATGCATATAGGCACACAAAAAGATACATTATCTACTATATATACTGTATGTGTATGTACACACACACACACACGCACACGCACACAGAGCTCTTCTAAAACTATACACATTCAACCTCACTGCATTTGGAAAAACACACCCAGAGTCCACTTTCTGCCACACATTTAACCATAACGTCTGTACATTAGAACATTACACATGCCTTCAGATGTTCTTCCCTAGCCTGCACATGACTGTTAGAGCCAGGAGATGTCATGGATTGAGTAAAATGTGGTGAAACTCACTTAACAATGCTCTTGCTTAGCAAGCAAAATTTTGGGCTCAATTGTGGTCATAAGTTAAGGCCTATCTTTGCCTTCCTCTGCATGGCAGCCTTGTTCTAGTAAACTCCTTCTCCTTTCTGGCAATTTTCCTCTCTGTTAGAGGCACCAAAATAATCCAGATGATATAAGGTTTCCTGCTGGAGCAGGGGGTTGGACTAGATGGCCTCCAAGGTCCCTTCCAGCCCTAGATTGCTGTGCTGTTTCAAAGTGTCTTCTGAAGCCACGTCTAGTGCCAGGGTTTGTAGTCCTTCCTTCCTCTTCTCTCTCTCTTTCTCTCTTTCTCTCTCTTTCTCTCTCTTTCTCTCGCTCTTCCTTCCTCTTTCTTTCTTCCTCTTTCTCTTTCTTTCTTTCTTTCTTTCTTTCTTTCTTTCTTTCTTTCTTTCTTTCTTTCTTTGTCTCTTTCTTGTCTCTCTCTCTCTCTCTCTCTCTTCCTTCCTCTTTCTCTCTTTCTCTTTCTTTCTTTCTTTCTTTTTTCTCTTTCTTTTTTCTTTTTTCTTTTTTCTTTTTTCTTTTTTCTTTTTTCTTTTTTCTTTTTTCTTTTTTCTTTTTTCTTTCTCTTTCTTTCTTTCTTTCTTTCTTTCTTTCTTTCTTTCTTTCTTTCTTTCTTTCTTTCTTTCTTTCTTTCTTTCTTTCTTTCTTTCTTTCTTTCTTTCTTTCTTTTTTCTTTCTTTCTTTCTTCCTTCCTTCCTTCCTTCCTTCCTTCCTTCCTTCCTTCCTTCCTTTCTTTCATGGGCTGGATTCGGGCAGCGGGACCCAAGGCGGAGGGGAAGGCAAGCAGGTGGCAGTCACCCAAAGGCCCCGCAGAAGCTGAGCATGCCAGGCCCAAAAGGTGAGTGAGCCTTGCCATGTCCCCCTGAGGCGGTTCTTCAGCCGAGCGCAGTGGGTCTCCCTCCCCCGCCTTCAGCAATGGCCATACCTTCTAGATATTCCACGTGCCTCCACCAGCCTGAATACCATGCCTTTCAGATCCCAACGGAGCTAGCGTGTGGCTGCCTGTGAAGGTAAGGTTGATGACAGGCGGCCCTCGGGGGAGATGCCACACTGGAGCCGAGACTGCTGCTCCGCTGTGGTGCAGCCCCAGGATATCTGCCCTCCCTCCCAGAGCGCCACTGGGTGCCTCATTGGGATCTGAAGGGCAGGGCACTCGGGCTGGTGGAGGTGCGGGAAAAGTTTGCAGCCCCTTTGCTCCCCAGAAAGGACTCCATTGTGGAGGGCTGTTCTTGAGGCTTCTCGGGCCTTGAGAAGCAGTAGGAGGTAGAGGGCGAGAGAAACAGGAGGCTTTGGAGATGAGCACCCTTCCCAGCCCCGCTTCCTCGAGGGGGCGCCCACCCGGCTGTGCTTACCTCTGCCTCGAGGCTTCTGCTGCTGGAGTGGGTGGGAGCAGGCCAAGGCTGGGCCAGTCTAGTCTAGGTGAGCAAGGAGGAGCAGAGATCAGCGAAGGAAGGCAGAGGCAGGGAGCTGTGCCATGGCTGCCACCTGGTAGGGAGAGCGGGGAGAGCACCATGTGGGATGGAGCCGCACTGGTGGCTTAGCCAGCCAGGTGAGCCTGGGGATGGGAGGCAGCTAGCTAGGCTGCAGCCAGCACCATTGCCTGGGATGGGGCCACGCCAGTGGCGAAGCCAGCCAGGCAAGCTCTGGGGACGGGGCATGGCAAGCTCCGAGGACGGTGGGGGGGGCAGCAAGCTCTGGGGATGGTGTGGGGGCAAACTCCAGGGTCAAGGTTGTGTGGCAAGCTCCAGGGATGATGGGGGGTGTAGCACAACTCGCAGGCTTACCTGTGAGCAGGCAGATCAGGGCCGCTCGGTTGGGGCGCAGGCACTTGTGTTGTTCTTTTTAAAAGTATATGCAGATATATGTATAATATATAAACACAAAATCATTTGAACATTAATGTGGAATATGAATTAACATGTAAACAAGACATGTTATATGCACTACTGATAACCTAATTATTGGATCACAAAATAGATTTTCTATTCATAGTATCCAGTTTTGGTATTTTAATTTAGTGCAGAACTCTTTTTGCACTGATAGATCTTTCATGTTAAGACTAGTAATGTAAAAACAAACTAATACTTTAAATGCTGTATTTGAAAAGCATGGCTATTGACTAAGAAGATGCATATATCTTATTGTAATCTCACTTTCCTCATTTATTTACACTATAATATAATAATGTAATGCATTATACCTTATATTATATGCAGCTTGCCCAAGAAACTGTTTTCTGTCTTCACATCAGCCCATCCCACCTAATCAGATAGGGATGCCATGTTGCAGATGACATCAGTTAAAGAATTCCAATCAGTGGTGTCCAGGAAGAGAGTCTTATGTGCTGTTTCCCCCACCCTTGGGAACATTCCCCCCCCCCGAGGTGAGGTGGGTTACCACTCTCCTGGACTTTTGAACATATTTAAAGACCTAACTCTGCCACCTCATTTGGGGCTTGCAGAGGAACATGCAGTCATGCATCTGGTTAGTGTCCTCAAGCCTCACCCCCACCTTTAATTAATATTGAATTTTAAACACCTTTGCTATTATTTTAATTTTTTAATTTTTGTTATATTCAGTTTTTATGTTTTTAACATTTTTTTCATACACTATCTAGAGGCAGTTTGTAAATACGATAAATAATACATTAAAAATATCTGTACAACTCATTTGTCAATATTCACTTTTGTATGCGGTAGGCATTGTAAAGTCACAGGGTGAACTAAGCCTCATTAAGGTAAATCTAAATTAATGTATTTGTGAGATACAGGTAAAGGTAAAGGTTTCCCTGTCAGTAGTCTCCAACTCTAGGGTATTGTGCTTATATCTATTTCTTGGCTGAGGGAAGAACATTGTCCAAAGATATTCTCCATGGTCATGTGGACGGCATGGCTATACGCCAAAGGCAGATGGAACACTGCTACCTTCCACCGAAGTGATACCTATTTATCTACTCACATTTGCAAGCTTTTGAACAGCTAGGTGGGCAGGATCTGATATATCACTTCTGAGGTATAAAGGGCCAAAAAACTGTTTTAGAGAATCACTGTTATTCCCTTGCATGCAAACATCATTCCACAGATTACTTTTTAGTACTTCAAATGTGAAGCTTTATCTCATTAATATTGTTTCCTAGGGCAAAGTAAATGCTTTGCAATTGATTTCTTCTCTCTCTTCTGTTCTTAAATCCCATGTGAAGCTTAAGATTGGCTTTGAAAAATTAACTTACAGTATGTTCATTGCAACATATAAGAAATGGGAGCTGAAAGGGGAGAGATTATATTTCCCCATCTTAATTCTGCTGATGAAAATTCTTCCATCCCCAGAACAACCTTATTCTGTTTTATCCATACTGTAATGTTCTCTTCCAGGGACTTAAATATCTCTCTGAATTACTAAAATTAGTTTCTAGATTGTCAACAGTAGACATAGTGTTTAACAGTCCAAAATGCCATGAGGAATAATCTAGTTAATGAAGGCAGCTTTCATTACACTAATGTGTGGATAATATGAACTTCTAATACATTTAATTCCTACATTAATTGTTTGGGTAATGAGGAAGCCATTTTGTAATGGAATAGAACGGGGCGTTGTTACTTACCTGAACGCCCCTTCTCGTAGGGCGGAGCTAACCTCCAAGAATGGGATGATCCAATCCATCAGCCAATGAGGACTGAGTCAGACTCTATAAAAGCTGTAACCCCGAAGGGCACCCCCTCTTGAGACGAAGGACGGAGTCAGACCCATAGTGTAACATCCTAACCAAACTTTATTCAACAGCAGGAAATCAAATAATAACTGTCATGCAATGATAAAACAGCATGAATTCAAAGAATAACTGTTATGTAAATAGAAACCCAACAGGGAGGGACTTGGAGGTTAGCTCCGCCCTACGAGAAGGGGCGTTCAGGTAAGTAACAACGCCCCGTTCTCCATAGTGGGCGGAGCTAACCTCCAAGAATGGGACATGCCAAAGCAGTTCAGTCCCTAGGGTGGGTTCGAACCCTGTTCATGGTGTTCCTCTGGTATAATGGCATTACGTAGTACCTGTCGCCCAAATTCGGCGTCAGCCGATGCAAATTGGTCTACCTTATAGTGTCGGATAAAAGTCACTGGAGAGGACCATGTTGCCGCTCTGCAAACCTCCTCCAGTGAAGTACTGACCGACCACGCTGCCGTGGTAGCTGCACTACGTGTGGAATGTGCAGTTATACCCTCAGGCGGGGGAAGATTTTGATCAGAGTAAATGTCTGCTATCAAGGTTCTGATCCAGCTGCCAATGAGCGCTGGTGATGCCTTCTTACCCATAGATTTTGGTTGAAAACAAACAAATAATGCTTCGGAGCGTCGGAATGACGCCGTGCGTACGTTATATATCTTAACTGCCCTCCGAACATCTATGTTGTGCCACTGCCTTTCCGAGTCAGTTGAAGGCTGAGCATAAAACGCTGGTAACACTAACTCCTGCGTCCTATGAAAAGGTGTGTTAACCTTTGGAATGAAGGTTGGATCCAATCGGAGCACAACCTTATCTGGATGAAAAATACATAAACCCTCTCGCACTGATAAAGCCGCGAGTTCGGATATCCGGCGAGCCGAAGTTATGGCTACCAGAAATGCCACCTTGAGAGTTAGTTGTCTCAGTGACACTGTACGCAACGGCTCGTATGGTTCTGCGGTCAATGCCAGTAATACCCGTGATAGGTCCCATGTTGGATAGCGGTGTATAATCGGAGGAGAAATGTTAACAGCCGCCTTCAGAAATCGGCGAATCAGCGGATGCGCTGATAATGAAACCGCGCTATCACAGGTAAGTACTGTAGACAAAGCCGCAATTTGGCGTCTTAGTGTATTGGGAGCCAACCCTTTATCTAGACCAGCCTGCAAAAACCGTAACAAGCCCACTATAGTTAGTTCTACTGGACATAGTTGTACTGTTAAACACCAGGCACAAAACCTTTTCCATGTTGCAGAGTAAATGCGATTGGTTGAAGATCGGCGTGACAACATTAATGTGTCTATGATTGTTTCTGGTACCCCCCGCTTACTTAGGCTACACCGGTCAAGTGCCAAGCGGTCAGTTTGAACCAATGCGGATCCGGGTGATTCAAGGATCCCTGAGAAAGCGAATACTCTGTCGGAGGAATCCTCCAAGGCGAGCTGATCGAAAGCGCTTGGAGGTCCGCAAACCACGTTCTCCTGGGCCAATATGGTGCCAGTAGAATTACCTCCGCCTCCTCGGCTATGATTCGACGAATGAATTGTGGAATCACTGCCAGAGGAGGAAAGGCGTATAACAAGCCCTTCGGCCATGGGCAGCGGAGCGCATCTATGTCCTCGGCACCCTGCGACTGGTAACGTGAGAGAAACCTCGGTAGTTTGGCGTTGAGTGGAGTTGCAAAAAGGTCGATCACCGGAAGACCGAATCGCTGTACCAATTCTTGAAAAATGTCCTGGTGCAGACTCCACTCCGCCGAGTCCACTGCATTGCGACTGAGCCAGTCCGCTGTTATATTTTTGACTCCCGATATGTGTTCTGCTCGAATCGAGAGCAAGTTGCGCTCCGCCCAAAGCCCTAGAGCCTTGGCTTCTGACATGAGACCTTTGGAAACCGTCCCACCCTGGCGGTTGACATGCGCTTTGGTGGTGACGTTGTCGGTCATTAGTAGAACATGCCGGTTGTGAAGGACATTGTGAAATTGCTGCAGAGCAAGAAATGCTGCTCTGAGTTCCAGAATGTTGATATTTAACAGTGTCTCCGAATGAGACCACGTTCCTTGGGCTACTTGAGATTGTACATGAGCACCCCATCCCTGCAGACTGGCGTCTGTTGTCACCATCACCCGGTTGGGTTCGAAGAAGCTGGAGCCTTCGGATATCGCCTTGGAGCGTCACCACTGGAGGGATCGACGGACAGAGGATGGAATGCTGATTTTTGCTGATGAATTACTCTTACCTGCCCTTTGGTATGGTAACAATAGCCATTGAAGATCCCTGGAGTGCAGTTGTGCCCAGGGAGTAATATGGATGGCCGAAATCATCTTTCCCAATAGAGATGAGAGCTGCTTCAATGGCACTCTTCTGAGACAGAGAACCTGCTGGACCATAGTGATCAGATTGTCCTGTCTTTCCTGGGAAAGAAACACCCTGCACTCCAGGGTATCCACGATAGCCCCAAGATGAGTAATTCGGGTAGTGGGATTGAGCTGGCTCTTTTCTATATTTAAGGAGAAGCCATGCTCTTCTAAGCACTGCATAGTTAACTGAAGGTCATTCTCCGCTTGTGAGACTGTGGACGATAAAATCAAAATGTCATCTAAATAACAGTGTAGGCGAATTGGAATAGACCGCACGCTTGCCGCTAGGGCAGCTAGGATTTTCGTGAAAACCCGCGGGGCGGAGGACAGACCGAATGGCAGTGCCGAATACTGATAATGATCAGACATGTAACAGAATCGAAGATACTTTTGGTGGGAAGGCCGAATTGGTACGTGTAGATAGGCTTCTGTCAAATCAATGGAAGTCATGAAATCGCCCTTCCTTACACACGCCAATATGGAATGTAGCGTGTGCATCTTGAACCTCTTATAGGCAACGTATTTGTTCAGTCGCTTGAGGTCCAAGACTGCTCTCCATCCCCCCGAGGATTTCTTGACAAGGAACAAATTGGAATAGAATCCTTGTCCCCGCTGGTCCTCCGGAACCCGTTGGATAGCATGGATATCCAACAGATGCTGGATAGCGGCTAGCATTAGAGCTCGCTTTTGGGAATCCGAGGACTGGGGGCACCTCATAAAAAATCCCGGTGGGGTGGAAAGAAGGTCGAGTGCGAGTCCTGATGAAATGGTCTCTAGCACCCAACTATCGGAAGTAGTCTCTTCCCATCGCCCAGCAAAAAACTGCAGGCGACCCCCAATGGGAAGGACCTCAGGATCTATTTGTTGCGGCGGTAGGAGCGTCCGCCTGCACCCCGAAAAGGGCGCTTGGCCGGAGGTTCCGCCCTAGGTCTATCCTGTACTGGAGTTTGTCGTCCACCCACCTGATATCTGCCCCTATACCTAGGAGCCCTATATGGACGTCTGGGTGGAGGAGGCGGAGGAGGAGTAGGTATTTTGGAAGGACCTCTGCGTGTGCAATTTGGAAGTACCTTACGTTTATCCTTGGACTCGATCAAGTACGAGTCCAAGGCCCCCCCAAAAAGGGACTGACCCTGAACTGGGGAAGTGGCCAGCCTCCATTTATGTCGAGCGTCGGACTGCCAGCCACGGAGCCAGTGCATGCGGCGTGCTACAATGGATGCTCCCATGGATCTTGCTGCGAAGCGTGCACTTTGTAGTGTGGCATCGGATGTAAACTGTGCCACAGCCAATAGTTTGTTTATGTCCTGGCGCATACGCACTTCAGACGATTGTTCTTGAAGGGCTTTTAGCCAGCGAATAGAGGTCCGGCAAAAAAATGATGCTGTGGCCGAAGCTCTTACCGCCCAGGCAGCTGATTGATGAGCCCGTAAGATCGCCTGCTCCGCTCGGCGTTCCTCCGGACGAAGTAGTTCCTCGCCATCTCCTGGTAAAGGATTGGCTGAGTAGAGAGCCTTGATGGGCTCATCCACTGGTGGAACAGGCAGATGTTGTGCCAGGCCCTGAGCCACGTTATAGTATTTTTTGTCTAAAGAAGATGGAGCGGCTCCTGTAATAGGAGTCAGCCATTGTTTGGTGACTGCTTCGATGAACAGTTTTGGAGTTGGTATAACCTCCTCTTGAGAGGTTGTTTCCTCAAAAAGAGGATCAGCTGGTTCCTCTCCAGATGATTTGGACTCCACCGGAGGCATCTTTGCTGCTGCTCTTGCTTTATGGAGAAGCGACTTAAATAAGGCCGGATTGAAGAGGCCAGTAGTCGTGACAGGTTCAGGGGCAAGGTCTTCATCGGATGATAAGTCCAAATCTTGTCCCTGGTCATCTGCGTCACGCAAGGATTTAGGAGAATCCTGGAGCGTGGTGGCGTCGGTTTTGGGGAGCTGGTCCCATTCAGTGACCATCGTGGTTCGACGCAATGGTGTTTGTGGTAAAGGCTGTTCTGTAGTTGAATGCCTAGTGGCCGAAGTTTGTTGAAGGCCTGCAGCGATGCCTTCCTTAATGGCAGCCTGGATGAGAGCCTGAACCTCAGGGTTCTGAAAAATGGCAGATGGTGTGACTTGTTGGGTAACAGGTGAAGGAATTTGCGAAATGCGAGGTTCCTCCCAGATGTCATTGTCACCCAGACAAAGGTTGGGGTTATCCAAAGATAGAGCCCCTGATGATTGTCTGGAACGTGAAGATAAATTATCGCTCCCTTCTTTTGGACCGGAGGAGGTTGAAGGTGGCTTCTTGACCTTCTCAGGGACTTTATCCCGATGTCCCCCGTCCTTCTGTTGAGAATGACGAAGGGGAGAGCGATCCCTGTGAGAAGCAGAGTTGAGCCTGGTCTCTGTATCAGGTTGCTTCTCCTTGGTTGCCTTGGGCTTCTGCTTGGCCCCTTTATCAGCCATTTGAAATTTGGTGTTGTTTGTAGCTGGTGGGCTCACGCAGAGGGCGGTGCCAACAGCCAGCTAATTTTAAAAGAAAAGGAAGCTTAAGTTAGAACACTTTTGCAGAAATCCCCTCGTTGCTGAGTGCTTCTGAGGCTCAGTATGAAGCTCCGTCAGCTGTGGAGCTGTCCAATATTTCAGCAGCTCTCAAACGCCGAAAGCAGCCAGGAGGAGCGAAACGGCTCCTAACGTCTGTGGGTAATCCCTGATGACGTCAGGGGATTCCCTCTCTTCGCCCCGAGCAGCAGCTGAGAAGCGCGAGGGTGAGAAAGCCGTTAATTGCCGGTTTGACTGTAAAGCTCTTAGATGAGCTCTGCGGCTGCGCACTTGCTTCCTGGTCTCAGAAACGGCAAATTAAAGCTGTAGGATGAGTTCTGGGCATGCCCAGAAGGCTTTTTCTCTCTCAGCTGTTTGTCGGGCCGCTGTCAACTTCCAATTTGAAAAACAGGCGTTAATGGTAATTTCTGAAGGAGCGGCTTACCGATCCACACAGGCTATGTCAGCACAATGAAGAGAGAGGCAGTTTGAGGAAGTTAATAGCTCTTTTTGGGCGCAGAAGCGCAGGAGCTGATTTAAAGGGGCAATTACAGTCGGACTCAGGTTGTTTGAAGAATCAGCTTACCCCTTGTAGCGGTCAGCGGCAAAGCCGCCCTGGCCGATGGTCACTCAAGCGGACAGCTTCTGTGACTTATATCCTGAAGTTGGATGGCCAGGCCGCTTTAACTGTCCTCAGGTAGTTGGTGGTGGATTTCACCAGAGGTGAACAGAAGCCACCAGCCGCAGTTGTCAGTTGGTGATGAATCTTACTGGTTGAAGATGAAGATAGTAGAATAGAAGAATAATAGGTGATTTAACCTGCTAGGTTAGGAACACTAGTCCTCGACTAAGGACTGAGTCGAAAGAGGGGGTGCCCTTCGGGGTTACAGCTTTTATAGAGTCTGACTCAGTCCTCATTGGCTGATGGATTGGATCATCCCATTCTTGGAGGTTAGCTCCGCCCACTATGGAGAAGAAACTCTTTCCCAATAATAGGTAAATGTCAATGTCATGGATTCATCCAATTCACAAAATCAATTTACATTGATAGTGTGATACATACATGGCCAATAATGATATTCTTCTCCCAGCCATTCTGCTATGCTCTTTCAGGTATCTATAAGGATATGCAGCTTGTAGATCATAATATAGATGCCTATCACAGCTGAGACATTTAAGAAGCTGTATAGCACTGAGTCAATAAACCTTTTTTCCACAATTTTTCATAGTTTTTTTTAAAAGTACAATGCATTAAGAGTTGCATTAACTTTAATGAGTAGATTCTTTAAACTAGTGGCTTTTTCTTTTTTTAGGATTGTGCAGAAATGTGAAAACAATTGGACTAATTTAGTGAATAACCACATTTGACGTTGTAAGAATGGAATGGAATGGAATGGAATGGACTAAACTAGACTAGACTAGACTATAAGAGCTGAGGTGGCGCAGTGGTTAAAGTGCAGCACTGCAGGCTACTTCAGCTGACTGCTAATTCAGCAGTTCAGCAGTTCAAATCTCACAGGCTCAAGGTTGACTCAGCCTTCCATCCTTCTGAGGTCGGTAAAATGAGGACCCAGATTGTTGGGGGCAATATGCTGAACTCTGTAAACTGCTTAGAGAGGGCTGTAAAGCACTATGAAGCGATATATAAGTCTAAGTGCTATTGCTATGGCTATTGCTATAGACTAGACTAGACTTGAATTGAATTGAATTGAATTGAATTTGTTCAGGCAGTAACTGTATTCCATTTCAGACAAATGGTTGTCCAGTCTCTTCTTAAAAACTTCCAGTGTTGGAGCATTCACAACTTCTAAAGACAAGTTGTTCCATTGATTAATTGTTTTAACTTCAAAAATTATAGATTTTGATAGGTTTTGTTATAGGCTCTAATATATTTATGAGAAAATAGAAACTGGAAGCTGTTATCAGGCATGTTTGCCATATAGGAATAGGAAGTATCTCAGACCTTGTTAGACAAAGTGGTCAGATGCTATTACTAATATCACAAGCAGAAGCTTATGAAAACTTACAAAAGCAGCTACTGAGAGACAATTTAGATAAACTAATGTCCATTGGACTATGGGAAGTTGGTAGCGATTAAACACCCGAACAATAAGAGCACCTACTCCAATATTTACTGTTATCTACTCTTATTGATACAAGCTCTGCTGTTGGTTTTACCTCAGGATGTAATATTTAGTGCCTTTAAACACAGAATTTTATCATTATATGCTGTCTCTTTATTGGACATGAAAATCCCTGAATTATGGTTTTGTTATTAAAGGGTACTTAGCTCATAATTGTCAGATTGCAATATGGGTTCAGATAAGTACAAGGAAGATGCATACCATTCTTTTACAAATCTCATTACTGTAAATTGGATAGCACAGTGTAAAATATCTTTTTCAAAAAGACCTTTTTCCAAGAATAGTTGGAACTGACCAGAAGGTAGGTGGCTGTCAAATTAATCCTAACATCTTAGGCTAGAGATATTGTACTGATTGAAAACAGTGTCTACCTCACTAAATAATTTATATATAAATTAATTTTGTCTGGAGAATCCAATAAAAACTTGTCTTTAGAATAAGAGCACTGGTAAAAAAAGAAAAAGAAAAAGAAAGAGAAAGCGAAGTGTCAAATTTATCTAGTCTGGAAGACCTTTAAAACCACAGTAATAGCAGCAGAGCTAACATTCATTTCACAGACAATCAGTGTTGGGGACTATTAAAAAAGAGAAGCCGGATCACAAAATTGAAATCTTGCTGGAAAGGAGGAGGAAGGAAAGAAGGGAAAGGTTAACAAAAACCTGCAAGCAGACAGCAAAGATTTAAAAAAAAAGGTTTTGAAGAAGTTATTATTGTTAATATTTGGTTCATGCAAACATTGCATAAGTAGTAAGGTCATTGGAAGACAAAAGAAGGAAAATCTGAAATAGTGCAGAAGTTGAATGAATTATTTTGCGACTATAGGTATCCATGTATGTAACTAACATGTAGTTTTCTTTTTTAAGAAACCCATGAAGCCTCTGAATTCCATTAAGTACCATAGTCTCCCTTCCATTATGATATATTCCTTTCATTCAAAATCCTGAGCATTTATCCTTTCTTATGCTAAAATCTTGTTGAATAAGGCAGTAGGTTGGAGGTTTTGTTTTGTACTGCTTGTTTCTGGTTAAACAGATTTGCAGATTTTCATCCAGCTGGAACATTGGTTTCATTCAGCCAGTTGAAGATTCATTAAAAACAAGCTTATGAAATCTTTATGTATAAACAATGAAACAAATGGAGTTATGGCAGAAGAAATTTGTTCTATAATATTGACTATAATTCAGTGCAATGGGTATTGGAGCCAAATATCATTAGTTGTGTATATTTTTGTTTGCTAAATTGAAGTTTATTGCATCAAGCGTTTGGTCCTATGAGGTTTTATTCTTTTTTTACTTTGATTTGGCCTCTACATTGATGTTTTTTCAGGCCTGTCTTTACAAAATCCAGGGTAAACAATCTTATCACATGGTAACAGACAGACCTACTCAACAGCCCAGATGGGTAGAATAGCATAACGCCTCAGATTTATAGCAGAACTCATCATTGTTGTAGAAAGAGATGACTTGCACTACTGCACATTTATGTGCTTGGTTGTCCACTGCTGCTGTATTTGCCTACCTAAGATGCAGTAGAAGATTATTGTCAATCATGGAAGAATGAAAAAGGTTGTTTTTCTTTTTAAGTATTAGTAGAACTATAAACAGAAATATTTAAGAAGCTTAGAAAAATCCTGTTGCCCATTGTTATCAATTGCGCTGACTAAAAAAATTACCAAGGAAAATATTGGGTGAGGGCAAGTTGTTTGTTTCTGCAATTCTATTAACAGCACTCATTTCAGATCAATAATTCCCCCCCCTCTCCCCACCAGCCTACAAAGCTTTATCATTTATCAATGTACCCCAAGCTGGTGTCATCCCAATCTATTAGTACTTTTGTTGAGATCTGAATTTCCAAACAGAGGTAAGAATGCCTAATATTAGTAGTAGAAGTGTTCTTTTAGCCATTGAGTGAAGGTTCTTATCTATAATCTCATCTCTGATTAATGACTCTCTGCTTTTATGCAGAGTACCTATTAGGATTGCACCAAGCAACCTGAAACAATTTATTTAGCAAATGCAATGCATGAGCTTACTTGTTTCCCATAAGTAGCCATAATAGTCATACCCTCAAATAATTTTAGAAATGCTGGCAAATAATACCTAGAAATGAATAAGTACTAACCAATGAGAATCTTCAGATGTTTAATTAGATATCAGTAGGATGAACACTATACTTCCCTATACATTGGAATAAGTAGCGTAAATATTTGAAGCATATCATCTGTTTTACGCCATGCCCATCAATATTCCAGGTCATTAAAACAACAACTACCACCGGTAAGTCTATAGCCTTAATTTTGTTAAAGCTGATACAGAGTAAGTGATCTCTTTAAAAGTATGGCACAGTTTTCATTGCTCTTTTTAGTCCTAATGGTGATTTATATATAGATGAACCTGAAGTTGTGAACAGCCAAGAAAACACAGTAATGGATCATTGAAATAATCACCCCAGAGTTTTCTCTCAAGGAACAAATAACCAGGCTCAAATTATCACATGCAAAGACACAGCTCTCTGGAGAAGGCTGTGTCTTTGCATGTGATAATTTGAGCCTGGTTATTTGTTCCTTGAGAGAAAACTCTGGGGTGATTATTTCAATGAAAGAGAATAAGAGGATGATCAGTAGCAAAGTAGATGAATTCAGTTATTGTGGCAAGAAGTACACCATTGAAAGACATGCAAAAATAGGACAGAGATAGGTGATCATGGGGAAAATCTATGTGATCACGAGGATTCAAAGAATGACTTGATGGTACATAATCAAATTGCCTTTGGTTTACTGGATTAACTTTGGAAGATAGCTTTGGTTAAATGCCCCATTATCAAGTTGATGTGAAAACTGAATGGTATTAGGGTAATTTATACTACCCTCTTTCTAGTTAAACTGTTTCTATAAGATGGCACCTTAATATTAGTCTGCTGGTCTTATATAAAATGTATATTTATTTTATTTTTTATTTTATTTTATTTATTTTGTCAAGTACGTGTTGGTAATATACATAGATGTAACATTGTTTATATACATAAGATTGGTACTGAAAGAGGGAACATTAGGATAGGGACGGTAGGCACGCTGGTGCACTTATGCACGCCCCTTATATGAGGGCAAAGAGGTGATGATACATTGAGGAGAGTATGAATTTATGCCAAAGGATTTTCCTAGATATTGATTCAAGAGATACTTGCACTCTATACAGGAAGCATACAAATCTGCCTTAGGCAATTGATGGTAAAGAAGAAAGTATTGAGTCAGTTTGGATGACTTGATTAAATTTTGTTTATTTGCCTGCATTCTCTTCTTTCAACCAAACTAGTCATTTGTAATACAGATATCTGACATAGAACAGGCTAGTAATAGGCTGATAGGATTAAAGTAAACTGAGTCTACTGTCTTGCCCTTCTTGACAATGTAGTCAATTATGTTCAAACTTCACTTACATATATAAGCTTCTCCATCAATATAAGGTGGGTACTGTCTTTCATCTGATGGGAAAGGGGGGTGTCTTCTTGGTTCAGTGCCCTGGTAAGAAGGGCATATTCCTGACCTGCTGGTCTTTATAAGGCACCGAGGACCTGATTTTCCCTTAGGCATTGGATATATTGACAGCTCCTCTTTAAGGGACAGGTAGGAAGGTGAGTGCCCATAGGCACATGTTTTTGTATACTCCCCCCCCCCGCCTTCTCCTCTGCTTGATATATTTGCAATTTTAATCCTGATATTAGGCATATAAAATTTTATTTTTGTATTAGACAATCATATAAATTAGTAAAAAAAAACAAAAGATTGAGACCCGGATTGGAGGACATTAAAAACTGTCATAGTGTCTTTCTGGTTTTGAGTTGCCAAAATTTTCTTAAACCATGACTAGTTCCCAGTCAGGCAATTGTTTGTCATCTATGTCCAGTCAAAAATTATAAATATAATATATAAATGTATTAACAAATTATTAATACTAAACTATGGATATTATCTTGGAACTACAGAGGACATTTACTAATGAACAGGCCATGGTAAAGCTTAAGCAAAGGAATCTGGACATAGAATTACAAACTGAATTTAGCAAAAATTTTACAAGGACTGAATTTTTACAAGAATCAGTTAAAACAGATCGGTACCTCAAGCAAAAGTAACCCACAATTATCCCAGGCCTTTCACAGAAATATAGTTGATACCATAACCCAGTGATGGCGAACCTTTTTTGGTTCGCGTGCCAAAAGGGTGTGTGTGTGCGCGCTAGCGCACACACACGTGCCCACACCCATTCCCTCTCCCCCCACGCTGCCCCCTGCGCATGCGCACCCCCACCCCACCCCCGCGCAAAGGCCTTACCGAAGCCTGGGACGGTGAAAAACAGCAAAACAGGCAAACCAGAAGTTCGGAAAAACGCACTTCCGGTTTGCCCATTGGGCTGTTTTTTGCACTCCAGGGCTTCAGGAAGCTTCCCTGAACCCTCCCGGAGTGCTAAAAACAGCCCAACAGCAAACCAGAAGTGCGTTTTTCCAAACTTCCGGTTTGCCCGTGGAGCTGACAGGGCAACACCTCGCGTGCCCTCCGATATGGTTCCGTGTGCCACCTGTGGCACGCGTGCCATAGGTTCGCCATCACTGCCATAACCTAAGCAGTTCTTGAGTATAGATTCAAAATGAGCCACTTTGCAGAAAGAATCTAGCCATACAGAGTTGTAATAAAATTGACTACTTGGCATCAAATGATTGGGCTGTTTCATCCAAATTAATTATGATTAATTTGTGATCTACGATCAATATGGAAAGTTGCTCTATATTATTTGAGAGTTCAAATGTTGATATATTGCCAGAATTAATTTAGTCTTTGATCACTTCATTCTATTTATTTATGCAGTCCACTAATCAAAGAGAGATGAATTAGCAATATTTATCACTGGACTGACTTTGTTTTAGATAAAAACAAGTGACAAAGCAATGTTAATGAGACTACCGCAGTATATTTACAGTTTCAATTTACTGCTGAAGTGAGCTTTAGTGGAGGAGAAAATTCATGGATCATTTAAAATTGATTTTTGAGTTTTCTCATGCACTGATCCATTTCCATATTTTGACTGCTGTAAAAATCTAAAGTATTTTGCATTCCATTCCACAAATATTTATTTTTCTCCCTCATTAACAACTACTGTGTTATAATATAATGTAACATTAATCAATAGGTTTAATATATTTTTTAAAGTTAGTGAGCTTCTTTGTGTGGGGAGATACATCGGGGGGGGGGATAACCACTGAGTGTGTTACAGGCTAAAGTAGGTGTGGTTACTGGTGGAATGCAGACAGTTCCAGTGCTACCTTTTTGAAGTCTTCATAGATCCTTAGATTCATGCCATGGTATTCAGTGGCAAAATAACAGTTTTGGGGTTATATTAGACTTTTACTTTATTTTTATTTTTTGTTGTTTTCCAAAAAGTAGGTAGAAAGTAATCCCTTAACCTTTTTTGAGGCAAAACAATGCTCCCTGCACATTTTAAAACCCACCATCATGGAATATGAAAAAATAATAATATCAAGTCCAGAGACATTTTCAGTAACAACCTCTCCTAGACTTCTTTGCTGACAAATTTTGGGTATTCCATTTCAGATGATTGTTATGATTCCAGTATCATCATTTATCTGTAATTTCACACAAAATTTTATTTTGTTTCCTACTCAATATCTAGATGAAAGAACTAGAAGGAGATACCAGATACTTTATTGATATCGATACTTTTGTGATACTTCACATGATGTATTAGTACCACTTTATAAAGCCTTAGTGAGGCCACAACTGGAATACTGCATCCAGTTTTGGTCACCACATTACAAAAAAGATGTTGGGACTTTGGAAAAAGTGCAAAGAAGAGCAACTAAGATGATTAAAGGCCTGGAGACTAAAACATATGAAGAACGGTTGCATGAATTGGCTTTGGCTAGTCTAGAGAAAAGAAGGACTAGGGAGGACATGATAGCAGTATTCCAATATTTGAGAGGCTGCCACAAAGAGGTCAATTTATTTTCCAAAGCACCAAAGGGCAGGACAAGAAACAATGGATGGAAACTAATCAAAGGAAAGAAGCAACCTAGAATTAAGGAGAAACTTCCTAACAGTGAGGACAATTAACCAGTGGAACAACTTGCCTTCAAAAGTTGTGGGTGCTTCATTACTGGAGGTTTTTAAGAAGAGACTGGACAGTCACTTGTCTGAAATGGTACAGGGTCTCCTGCTTGATCAAGGGTTGAACTAGAAGACCCCCAAGGTCCCTTCCAGCTCTATTCTGATTCTGATTGATTGATTTGCAAATAGTTTTCATTACTCTTCTGGAGATGAAATGGAATACAGTATCTGGCTAAACAGAGAGAGAGAGAGTAGTAGACCATGCTATTTCTATTCTCATTTCCTTCATATATACAGTATGTCATTAGGAGAGAAGAGTATCTACGCTATATGATTTAGAAATCTGCTCTTAATTTATTCTACATGTTCATACTTCTGAACCATTCTTGAAGGCTGGTAAAACTCATGATTCTATTTAAGAAGATGATGATGATGATGATGATGATGATGATGATGATGATGATGATGATGATGATGATGATGCATAATATTCTGCACACCTAAAATCTGGTTTTTCCCCCCTCTGAGGCAACAAAAATAATGTGAAATAATCCTGCATAATGAAGAGGGATTGGAAGCTGCCTGTCCTTAAGAAGATTTTTGCCTGAGTACACCCAGTATTAGGGCTATGAAAAATGGACAGCATGAGATCTATATAACAGAGCAAGTTTTTCTGGCTGTTGAGAAAAGTGACAGGATGTGGCTGCTGTGTAAAATGTTTAGCAAGCTCCCCAGGTACCTATAGTCAAAGCAATTTCATTTGCATTCTTGTTGTGTTGTGAGTGGTCATTTCCCCAATGCTATCAACCAACTATAACTGGTGACAGTTTTACAAACCAGGACAGGATCTCTAACAGAAAAATGTAGTTATTTACTAGCTTCAGAAACGCATCAATTTGAGAGAGAGGGCTGATAAATCATATTTTTTCCAGATTGTCTGCTCAGAGCATTTTTGTCTACATGTATAGAGAGGCATTCAGAAGACCCAGAAGATTTTCCCAATGCCAGGTCCCCTCTTCTATTTATATATAATTCAACACACATTTCCAAGTGCCTGTCTTTAGTTGAAAGAAGGGGAGGAAGATGATTTTGCTCTGATGAGATTGCTATGGAGTAAAAAGATTTGAACACCATGTTGGTCTTTTTATTTTATTATGTATGTCAGTTTATCAGCCATAGGCCATTACACAACATTGATATAGAACAAGGTTCAGAATAGACAGCTTGATCTTTTTAAATAAATATTGAATTAATATGAGGTTGAATTAACTAGGTAATGGCTGGTAAACTAGAGTCAATACTACAAAGTAAAAGCACTCTGTGATAGCTAGTTTCTTATTCCAGACACTTAATATTTGCATTTGATTCAACAAAGAGATAGCCAGGGAGAAACTGTCATTGCTTCAAATCTACAAATATGCTGATTTCTATATCTGCTGATGTTTCAACATGTTGAAGTACTGAAAACTAGGAAATTATAATATGTATGTTTCATTTTTGGTATTTTATCAAAATGTTGTGAATGTTAATTTTTACTAAAGAAATTTTGCCAGAAGAAGAGAAACTGTTTCCTAGGGGAAGAATCAAGAATTGCTCAAAAAATTGTTCTGAATCTCACAATCAGCTTCCTAAAATATAACAACAAGAAGGATACTTTTATCATCTTTGGTATGCATGCAGAATGCTGGATAATTTTGGATTCAAATACATACAAGGATTCAGAGGATTTTAAAGATTAATCGATATATCACAAAAACTCTCATTTCTATAATTGGATTATCTGGACAAAGCAGTGTATCATAGGACAACAATGTTTGAAACAAGGTACTTCAAATGGGCTAACAGAATGCATCTAAAATCTGAAATGGAAGGAAGGAAGGAAGGAAGGAAGGAAGGAAGGAAGGAAGGAAGGAAGGAAGGAAGGAAGGAAGATTTCTGATTTTCCTGCCACTCTTTTGCAAGAAATAAAAATCCTTAATGGGGAAGCAGACAGGAAGTTGGAAACTGCTCCCATTCCTAGGTAAGGAAATATCTCTAAAACAATGACCCAACAGGGCACAGGTTTGTTTATTTATTTATTTATTTATTTATTTATTTATTTATTTATTTATTTATTTATTTATTTATTTATTTATTTATTTATTTATTTATTTATTTATTTGCATTTGTATGCCGCCCAACTCCTAAAGGACTCTGTGCAGCTTAACAACATTTGCAAATATAAAATATAAAAACATTAAAACAGTGAAACAATTTAAAAACTTATACATATCCTTTCATGGCCGGATCTCGCCAATTATAGTCGCGAGATCAACGGCCTCAAGCTTGCTGGAAGAGCCAGGTCTTAACTGCTTTTCGGAAGGCCAATAGGGTGGGGGCAGTCCGTATCTCTGGAGGTAGCTGGTTCCAGAGAGCCGGGGCCGCCACAGAGAAGGCCCTCCCCCGCGGGCCCGCCAGCCGGCATTGTTTAGCTGATGGGATCTGGAGGAGACCAACTCTGTGGGATCTCACTGGTCACTGGGAGCTGTGTGACAGAAGGCGGTCTCGAAGATAGCCTGGTCCTAAGCCATGTAGGGCTTTAAAGGTGATAACCAACACCTTGAATTGTGTCCGGAGACCAATAGGTAGCCAGTGCAGCTCGCGGAGAATTGACCCACGATAGCTTGCACGGCTGCATTCTGGACCAACTGTAGTCTCCAAACACTCTTCAGGGGTAGCCCCATGTAGAGCGCTGGTTGTCTAATAGAAAGGAAACCAGGCTTCTTCCTCTTGGGACTGATGGATAAACCATTTGAACTTCGTTTTTGTATATGATAACCACAGCATAATTAGTGTAGACATAAAGATTTGGCAATACCTACAATGATTTGGTGAAGATGCTAGAATTTGTTGAGGTGGCCAAATTGACTTGCCTAATTAGAGAAAGAACAAAATGTATTTTTATTGTTGACTGGAAATCCTTTATGGACTTTTGCATTAAAAAATCTTACGATTTGTGGTTTTGATGTTTAAATAAGATTATAGACAGAAGAGAGTCATGATGTAATTTTAGGGAAAAAGGGGGATTTATAATTGTACTTATAACTGCTATTGAGAATATTGGAAGCCATTTCTTTGTATCTTTTTTCTTTTCTATTATTCTTTTATGTTTTCTTTCTTTCACTTTTAGCTCTTTGGTTTCTTTATTTTATTTTCTTCCTTACTCTATATTATTTTGTATTCATTTTTAATCTTTGCATATAAAAATGTCAGGTAGTTTTGTCTACCTTCGAATATACATCAGCCTCCTTTGGGTAAGAAATATTATTTATTTTATTTATTAATGAGATTTATATACCGCCTCATAGTGCAAGCACTCTCTAAGCGGTCTACACCATTAAGCAATGTATATATTTACAGTGCCCCCAACAATCTGGGTCCTTATTTTACCTACCTCGGAAGGATGGAAGGCTGAGTCAACCCTGAGACGGTGAGATTTGAACAGCTGAACTCAAATGATCACAGTCAGCTAAAGTAGCCTGCAGTACTGCTCTCTTACCGCTGCGCCACGTTGGCTCATTACACTTAAAAACATAAGAGAAAAAGATTATAGGCAGGAGATCACAGAAAAGAAAATATTTATTATGTATGCTCTTTTCAGTTTTGATGAAACAGATTAATATGGGAATCACTGCGAGGGCAGCTAATAGATGGTAAATGAAGACAGATTCATGATCATCATCCAAAGGTTTTAAATATTTGCAAGTACAGAATGACATGGCATATAAAATGTTGGAAATGTTGGTGCATATTTGTAGATGCCTTTTGTCAGTACATTCATTGATTTCTGACTGAATCCATGTCTATTTTATTTTATTTATTTATTTATTTGTCAAACATGTACAAGATAGCAGGTATTTGAATAAAGTACAGATAAATGAGGACAATAGGACAGTAAGACAGGGATGGTAGGCACAGTGGTGCGCTTATGCATGCCCCTTACAGACCTCTTAGGAATGGGGTGAGGTCGACTGTAGACAGTCTAAGGTTAAAGTTTTGGGGGTTAGGGGAAGAAACCACAGAGTCAGGTAGTGCATTCCAGGCATTGATCACTCTGTTGTTGAAGTCGTATTTTTTGCAGTCGAGTTTAGAGCGGTTTATATTAAGTTTCTCTCTATTGTGAGCTCGTGTATTGTTGCGGTTGAAGCTGAAGTAGTCATTGACAGGTAGGACATTGTGGTAGATGATTTTATAAACTACATTTAGATCAGATCGAAGGCGACGTAGTTCAAAATTGTATAAGCCCAAGATTTCAAGTCTGGTGGAATAAGGTATTCTGTGGCGAGCAGAGGAGTAGAGGGCTCTTCTTGTGAAATATTTCTGGACTCTCTTGATTGTATTAATGTCTGAAATGCAGTGCAGGTTCCAGACAGATGAGCTGTATTCAAGAATTGGTCTAGCAAATGTTTTGTATGCTCTGGTTAGCAGTACAATATTACCAGAGAAGAAGCTACGCAAGATTAGATTTACAACTCTTAGTGCCTTTTTGGCAATGTTGTTACAGTGGGCTCTGGCATTTAGGTCATTAGATATGAGTACTCCAAGGTCCTTGACAGAGTGAGGGTCGTCTACAAGTTCGTTTCCTCCAAGCCTGTATTTTGTGTTCTGATTCTTTTTGCCAATGTGTAAGACAGAACATTTGTTGGTTGAGATTTGAAGTTGCCAGTTGTTTGACCATTCTGATACATGGTCAAGGTCTTTTTGAAAGGTAGCAGCATTGTCGGTGGTGTTAAATAGTTTAACATCGTCAGCAAAGAGAAACCAGTTGCTTATAATTTGATCACAAAGGTCACTTATGTAAAGTATGAAGAGTGTTGGTCCTAGAACACTGCCCTGAGGGACACCACTGTTGTCAGATACAGGATTTGATAGGGCACTACCTATTTTAACCACTTGTTGTCTGTTCGACAGGAACGCAGTTATCCAATCATGTGGGGGCCAAAAATGCCATAAGATTTTAGTTTCAGAAGTAGTTTGTCATGTACCACTGAATCAAAGGCTTTACAAAAGTGTATGTAAATTTCTATTATTTAATATCTGAAAATTATTAAAGTTATTCCTTTAAACATATTTGTTTCAGTAACAATACATTTGTGTGTTTTTTTTATTTATACAGTTAATGTTTGAACATATAAACATTTATATTAAGTATAAATAAAAGAACAGGACTAATCAAAGCCAAAAAAAAAATCAACAGCAGACAGAACTGAATAACAAGAAATGAAAAGGGAGATGAAGGAGGAATAAAAGATTTCAAATAAGATACTGCATATTACTTGAAATGTACAGTACATGTTGGTTAAACTGAGATGGTGGGAGAGAGGCCAAGTTAAAATCCACCAACTCTTGGAAAGCTTTTCCTCTGTGTATCTAAACTAAGTGACCCCATCCAGTTTCACAACACAAATATTTGTGATCTCTGACACTAGAGGAGATTCACCTTTTCGTTTCTGAGATCTCAGACTGCACAAACCAACAGGAGGCTCATTATTTTCACATGGAGAACTCTGTGTGATAAATAAGAAATTAGACAGTAACCTGCCAATCTGTAGAGCAGTGAAAAATAATCTCAGCCCAGTAGATTTCGATATGAGTATGTGGTATTGCTATTGTTACTTTAGCTACGGAAAAAGCTTTTTGCTATCATCAATACAATGGACTAAAGTTAACAGGTTTTCACCTAATTAAAAGTGTAATAGTGTGCTTGTGACTTCAAAAAAACCTGTTCTCCATGAATATATGATTTTTATTTTCACCTCTTCCTAAACCCCTTTAAAACATTTTTTTTTTACATTTTATCAATGGTTTCAAGAGCTTAAAAATTCCTGTCCTTGGGTCTGGTGTAAGGATTGGATGCACAAATGGAATGGAATAACTGCCCACTATCCCTCTCATACATTTTAGACAGTGTTGATATCTAAATCTGAGACTTAGAAATAGAAATCTGAGAATTGTGGCAAGTTCATTTCAGAAGGAAAGTAAGTAACCATCTTACAGCAGTACATTTCAAGGAGTGCGGCTATTCCCAGTTTGCAGAAGGCTTGTTATAGTTGTCTGTTGAATAAACTTTAAAACAGTTAAAAATGTTAGCAACAAAAGAAAGGTGGCAATTTATCTTCTGAGGGTGGGAAGAAAATTGGGAACATCCTAATAAGGTTTTCTTTCACTGATTTCCACACCCAACCTTCAGAGATTTTTGTACATGTGTCTGAATTTCTTTCTGTAAATTTTTAATGTGGTGAGCTACTAAATCCTCCCCGCTTTTTCCAGGCATCCAGGGAAAGAAGAAAACATCATAATCAGGAAATTGATCTTCTGGAGCTTTTTCCAGATAAGCAACCAGGAATAGGCAAGGAGCTACATCATAGGAAAGATAAAGGCAACCATTCATAGCCTCAAAGGGTGGATTAATTTGCCAGAAGCATGCAACCTGGGTTAACCTTGTTCTTAGGACCAATTTCTGAATGTAGAGTTTTCTTCAAATCACAATTTTGGCAATCAAGATACTACAACCCTATTTAAATTTTCCTTCACAAGTCCCCATAATACTGGATCCAGTACTACAACTTATATATTCTCCAGGACCAAAAAATTATTACATTTGATGCCCCCAGAAGCAGCAAATTCAGGAAAAAGGACTCCTTTTTCCTCTTCTCATGATCAAGCAAGATTTTAGGTTCTTGTCAATATCTTACTCATTTGGTGAAATGCCAGGGGCTTAAAAGGACATTCCTACCTTCACTAAGTATATTCACATTCAGCAACTATAAAGTGTTTCCTGTGTTACCTGGGGAGGCTGACGACTATTCAGTGTACTTAGCTTATTTATTGAACTGATAGAATGCAAATTATCCAATATGCAGTTAATTATTTGATTATCTCTGAATAAGGGCTTATTTCATGTTCAAGAAGTACCTTTTCTTCATTTAATTTTCAGATAACGGTCCATTGGGAATCTAGATGGGATCAAGGTCTCTGGTAGTAATGCAGAGTATAGATCAACCAGTGTCAGCAGCTTTGTGTGAGAGAATTTAATTTCTCTTTGTCTCATATGTTTCATATGTTTCAACATTTGTACAGTCGGTTTACATGATATGTTGTAAGCAGCTTACGACGTGCTAGATTCATGCCCCAAAATTGAGGTTAACTAATTACAAATGCTTTTGACCAACATAATGGTCTTTGGAAGAGCTTTATAGCTCCCGCTGCCTTAAGAAAGTTCAAAACATTCTTAAAGATCCATCTCATCCTGGGCACCCTTTTTTGAACTATTACCATCTGGCAGACGGTACAGGATAATAAAAATGAGGACAAATAGGCTGAAAAACAGCTTCTATCCCAGGGCATTAACTATATTGAATTCTACTGTATAATGCAATATTAATGCAATATCAGGGGTTTTCAGTTCAATTGTACAGAATGTGAAGGATGTGTGTTTGTGTTTTATTTTTATAGTTATAATGTACACTGAAGATGGCATTTAATTTCATTGTACAAGGTGCAATGACAATAAAGTAAACTAACTAACTACATATATTATAAATGAACAGGGTGAGAGAGATATTTTTAAAATCTCCCTGGCAGAGTTTTTCTTGTCTCAGTAAAAAGAAATTCTGTTAGGCTGTCATAAGTAAGGCTGGACTTCTTGGCATCCTCAGGAGTGCCATACCAAAAATAGGGGGTTATTCAATAAGCCTTAAATGGACTTCTGTTGGTGTGTATTTTACAGACTACTTGGAATAGTCTGGATAATCTGAGAGCAGTTTACAGAATGGTACAGAAAATAGTAGTGAAAATGCATAATACTGTATAGAAAGAGGAATATACTGGTCTTGAATTGTGATCATGGTAATGCTTGCAAAGTAATTATGATCAATATTTGTTTTAGAGTCCAGATAAAATCAAGGTCAGTCATAAGTGTCTACCTTTATCCTTCATCCATTTTGACTATATCTTTTATCCATACAAGTCCCTTAAGCAATAATGAAATAATCTGCATAACAATATATAGTTCTCTTCAATTTCTTTGCATTCCAGCAACCTGTAGTCAATAGAAGGTAGTATAGAAGGATTCTAGTATGGTTCAAGACAATGCTATTTAGGTGTACTCCATCCTTTGACTAGGTATGAGCTAATCAAGAAAGATTAAAACAAACTTTTTTTATCACAGTTTATACTGTTGAGTTACCTAACAAAGAATTATCTGGCTTTTGAAGAAATTTCACCAGTCTCTATTCTGCCTCCAATTAAACCACAACAATACACGAGCACACAATAGATACAAACTTAAGGTAAACCACACCAAACTCGATTGCAGGAAATAAGACTTCAGCAATAGAGTGGTCAATACTTGGAATACACTACCTGGCTCTGTGGTTTCTTCCCCAAACCCCCAAAACTTTAACCTTAGACTATCTACTGTTGATCTCACCCCATTCCTAAGAGGTCTGTAAGGGGCGTGCATAAGCGCACCAACGTGCCTACCATCCCTGTCCTAATGTCCCCTTTTATTCCTATCCATTTCATGTATTAATAACCATGTTTATACCTATATCTGTTATCTAATACATGCTTGACAAAATAAATAAAAATAAATAAGATAAATAAAAAATACATATGCATATACTAATATATTTTCACATACATATGAGGCCACTGTCCATGTTTAGTAGCTTAGTTCAGAATAGCAGTGAAGCTTTTTTTTTTCAGTTTTCTCAATTTGTTGAGAAACAACAAATTTTTCTATGATTATTAGAAGCATGCCAAGTTGAATATATGAGAAACAACTAAATATTTCTGGTTTAATCTTTTTAAAAAACCCTGAAAACTAGGTAATGCCAGCAATTGTACAATATTGGAAACCACATGCTGTTGTTCATGGTGTTGTACTGGGTAGCTTTCACATGGCTATTCTATTTTTAACCTCTCCCTTAATCTTTCTATATTTATTCTTTTTTCTATGTACATCTGTTTCTAGGTAGGATGCCATGCCTTCCCCCTTTCTTGCTCCTGCAGTTTAACTGGCAGTGATTCAGAGTCGTGACGTAGAGTTCTTATCCTACTGTGACTGATAGAGAAAACATTCAGTGCTAAACACTACTTGGCAAGACAAGGGGCTTCAGCTGAAAAAAATCCAAAAGAAGTGCAACTTATGGGAATTCAAGCACATGCAAAGGTTTCAAAAGGTTTACGTGACATAAGACTACCACTTATGATTCAAAAGACATTCATTTTTAAAGCACTAATTTTCTGCCAAATATTCAATTTAACTATACCTCACATACCCCCTTTTATTGCTATTTCTGATAGCAATATATTTAAATTCAATTTGATTATTTGAGATATATGGGGATTTTCAGTCCAATATATTGTTGCTTCTGGGCATCAAAGGAATTGTATAAAGAAAATAGACTTTGACAATTATAATTGAGATCAATTAATATATCTATAAGTGGTTTCGAACCATTATATGTAGACATATCTATATCAACACATAATTTCAAACACAGTTATTTTATATTACTTGATGACTTTATCCAATCACTATTCTGCTTAAAAATGCATGTTAAAAATTCTATACCTATCAATGGATATGAAAAAGTCAGACAGACCTATCCTACATATTCTGCAATGAAAAAGGTATAAATAGTGTTTCTTTTATATCCTCTCATGATTCTTGGAGAGAATAAACTTTTTTTTAAAAAAAGTACACATTTTAATATTTATGAAAAGACAACACTGAAAGAAAGAATAGACATTTGAATAATTTTATCAAAGTCTAATTCTACATCCAATGAGAAATGCTATAACAATGACCACTGTTACTACAGAAGCTCCAAGATTTATTATTAATTCTAGATTATCATCCCTGTCTATAATCAATGAATCCTGCTTCACCAGAATGTATTAAATATATAATTGCACTGGAAAAATGTTTGAATTGAATATCTCAGTCAAATATTCACATTACTTTCTAATACAATATAGATTATGCTGGCTTATTTTAAAATAATTAAATATTACACATGAATGTGGATTTTATGAAAAATATATTTAAAATAATGCCATTTCTTCCGTACTTTTGCTTTTTAAAAATTGCATATTGATATAGAAATATAATGGAATGGAATTCAAATGGAATTCAATGGATTTGGCATAAACACATTGAACTGAATTTTACTTTTTTATCTCAAGAGTGAAAATTTTAGTGTGTTCCTTTTTTGTCCTTAGCATTGATCCAAAAGGAAATTTTTGAATAAATAAATTTCTACAAAAAGCTAGAATCTTTTTGTGGGAGAGGGAAATGGGACATAAATGTTGACATTAGAATATATGCCATATGTTTCAATGAATATATCACAAGTACATTAACACTGAGATTCTGAAACAAAAATGAAAGATTTATGTTATTACAATTAATAGCAGTGAGCTAATTTTAATTCATTTGACACTGGACACAAATCACTTAAATTATCTCTAAAGAGCCTTATCAAAACTGTCAGAGCTTCTTTTCTGACAGCAAGTTTCAGCTTACTTATAGGAATTATCTTGACAGATGAGCAGTCATGGTAGGCAAAGAGGATAAAATGCAACAGTTTCCAATGAGCAGGACAAAGCAGTGTAGGGAAAAGAATTCAAATAACACATTCTATAGTGTCTAAACAATGTACAGAATTTGAAGTGCGATTGCCTATAAATTCTGCCGTCTGTTCCATGTTGACTGCTTATTCATTGTCGGTTTGTGTTATGGCTGAAATTCCAGTAAACAACAAAGATTTAGTTCATAGCTGTGTTAGTCCAAATCTGTGGGGAGCTACTGCCTAGTTCATCCTACCTTGGGGAACTCAACACAATTCTGTCAAAATAGCTTCATAGAATGTTACTTTTCTTTTGTATGCTGTAACTGAGAGCCAGTTTGGTGCAGTAGTTAAGGCACCAGACTACAAGCCTACCTTAAGCATGAAGCCAGCGAGGGAATATGATTCAGTCATCTCTTTCAACCATAGAAAAAGACAAGGGCAAAAACATCTTGCCAAGAAAACTGCAGGGATTAGTCCAGGCAGTAGTTAGGTGTCAATACCAACTCAAAGACATTGTGATGAAATAATTGATAAAATATCAGGCTGGGTGCCATGGTTTCATTTTTTCCCTTTCTTCATTACTTCTTCAGAAATACAAATCCTTCAGAGGTGCTGTTTTCTTCATGAGACCACATAACTTTACTCATAGTAAGTCAGTCGATCATTTTATTCTGGTCATTGACCACAAAACAAAACAAAAGACACGACTAATAATTAAAGTAGCAATATCTCCTTTCAAACTTCTTCACAGGCTTGAAAAAAATGTGGTTTTAAGGAATCAATTCATTAAAGCAACTTTAAAAGCAACTTTAAAAGCAAAGGTACCATGAGTCTCAGTGGTGGGTTGCTGCCGGTTTGGACCGGTTCTTGAGAACAGGTAATGGAAATTCGGCATCGCTCGCCGAACCGGCAGCGATGACAGGTGGTCCAAGCTCCCAAACCAGTCCTCTGGTCACTGCGGATTGAAAAAACCCTCTGCGCATGCGCAAAGGCTTCTGCACATGAGCAGAGGGTCATTTCCGGGAAGGGACGCGTGTGTGCGCAAAACGTGCACTTCCGTCGCGATGCGAACCGGTGGGGAAGGTAAGTAGAACCCACCCCTGATGAGTCTGAAAACAAGGAAGGGACAGACAGACAGACAGATAGACTTGAAAGAACAGAATTTTGAACTAAGGTGGTATGGGACTAAATATTAATATTCTGTAGGAAAAAAATTCAGAGGATGGAATGATGTATAACAAATAACAGCCACATCCATGATAGCTCCCTTGGTCTCCTTAACAATTAAAATTCACTACCATAGATAATAGATATCTATTTATTTCTATAGATCAAGTGCATTCAGGGGCGAGTCTTAGTCCTGTTATATGGGATGAGTTTGAGCCTGTCACTCCTGAGGATGTGGACAAGGCCATAGGAGCGATGAGCGCCTCCACCTGTTTATTGGACCCGTGCCCCTCCTGGCTGGTCTCAGCCAGCAGGGAGGTGTCACGCGGCTGGCTCCAGGCGGTTGTGATCGCTTCTTTGAGAGAGGGATCCATCCCACAGCCTTTAAAAGCTGCGGTGGTGAGGCCCCTCCTCAAGAAGCCTTCCCTGGACCCAGCGGATTTAAAAAACTTCCGTCCAGTCTCCAACTTACCCTTTTTGGGTAAAGTTGTTGAGAAGGTGGTGTCACTCCAACTCCTGCGGCTTTTGGAGGATACTGATTATCTGGATTCCTTTCAATCGGGTTTCAGGCGCGGCTACAGTACGGAGACTGCTTTGGTCGCGCTGATGGATGATCTCTGGCGTGCCCGGGATGGGGGTTATTCCTCCATCCTGGTGTTACTTGACCTCTCAGCGGCTTTCGATACCATTGACCATGGTATCCTTCTGCGTAGTCTTGGGGAGGTGGGAGTGGGAGGCACTGTTTTACGGTGGTTCTCCTCCTACCTCTCTGACAGGACGCAGTCGGTGTTGACAGGAGGACAGAGGTCGGCCCCTAGGCCCCTGGTTTGCGGGGTGCCACAGGGCTCGGTCCTCTCGCCCATCCTGTTTAACATTTACATGAAACCGCTGGGTGAGATCATCCGACGACATGGGGTGAGGTATCAGCAGTATGCTGATGATACCCAGTTGTACATCTCCACCCCGTGTCAATTCAGTGAAGCAGTTGATGTAATGTGCCGCTGCCTGGACGATGTGAGGGTCTGGATGGGAGTGAACAGACTCAGGCTCAACCCAGACAAGACTGAGTGGCTCTGGATATTGCCTCCCAAGGACTATGTCGACTGTCCCTCCTTGGTTCTTGGGGGAGAAAAATTGGCTCCCTCAGAACAGGTTCGCAATTTGGGTGTCCTCCTAGATCCACAGCTAAAATTGGATCAACATCTTTCAGCTGTGGCTAGGGGGACCTTTGCACAGATCCATCTTGTGCACCAATTGCGACCTTACTTGGAGAGGGAGGCCTTGCTCACAGTCACTCATGCCCTTGTCACCTCACGGCTAGACTACTGTAACGCGCTCTACATGGGGCTACCCTCGAAGAGCATCCGGAGACTCCAGTTGGTACAGAATGCAGCTGCGCGAACTGTAGTGGGTGTACCAAGATACACCCACGTAACACCTCTCCTTCGCCAGCTGCATTGGCTACCAATTAGTCTCCGGTTGCAATTTAAGGTGTTGGTCGTTACCTTTAAAGCCCTACATGGCTCAGGGCCAGGTTACCTGCGGGACCGCATCCTACCACATACCTCCCTAAGACCGGTTAGGTCCCACAGAGAGGGCCTCCTCCGGGTCCCGTCGGCCAAACAATGCCGACTGGCGGGGCCACGGGGGAGGGCCTTCTCTGTGGGAGCCCCGTCCCTCTGGAACCAACTTCCACCAGAGATCCGGACTATCCCCACCCTTCTGGCCTTCCGTAAAGCCTTAAAAACATGGCTCTTCCGGCAGATGGGGTGAATAGGATAATCAAATTCCCCCTGAATGTTGTGTTTATAATGTTTTCTTTTTAACTATATTTTAACTTAAATTATGATTATTGTTTTTAAATGTACGCTTCTTACTCATGCTGTACGCCGCCCTGAGTCCCACGGGATTGGGCGGCATATAAGAGCGTCTAATAAATAATAAATAATAAATAAATAAATTCTTTTCAATATCTATAGACAGACTAAGTGCATACTTTTCATGCATACACCAGTTGTATTCCTTCTCCTAATGATACAGTACTAAATTACCATTTTGGTAATACATTTATCACTTAAGAAGGCTTTAGTTTCTGCCTCATTTTCTTTATATATTAAAACTTTTTCCTGAGGATTGTCTCTTGATAAACCCAATAAAATTTACTTTATAAAGTTAACAATGCACTATGTTTATTTATTTCCTACTTTTACTTAGTGGCAAGTAGAAACAGTGCAGACTACAAATGTTGCCTTTGTGTAAACTCACATTTATGCTCCTCTAAAGGCATAAATATGTTCATCTAAAAGCCAAAGCTTAAAACCTTCTTTTCTTACTCAATTGTGGAGAGAAATGAAGAGACTGAAAAGGAGCCTAGGGTGAAAATGTGGAAAATTGGAAGAAGAATTGAATAAGTATTAGTAAGAGCTTACATTCAAACCTTCATGGTGATGATAAGGGTAATAAATTCTTCTCCACATTTATTGCATCCCCAGAATCCTGACTGATGCTCTCCACTGCCACACAGTATTCTTATTTAAAAATAAACAAGGCACAAGAGAAATATAGTTATACTCCTTGAAAGAGGATAGATGGATTACCTAAACAAAGATGGAAGTCTAGAAGAATATTGCCAGAGAAAACCTAGATCTATTGGCAGGATGTGGAATGTGCTGAGAACCAGCAGGTTCTGACAGGTTCTGGAGAACCGGTAGTGGAAATTTTGAGTAGTTCGGAGAACTGGCAAATACCACCTCTGGCTGGTCCCAGAGTGGGGTGGGAATGGAGATTTTGCAATATCCTTCCCCTGGAGTGGGGTGGGAATGGAGATTTTGCAGTATCCTTCCCCTGGAGTGGGGTGGGAATGGAGATTTTGCAGTATCCTTCCCCTGGAGTGGGGTGGGAATGGAGATTTTGCAGTATCCTTCCCCTGGAGTGGGGTAGGAATGGAGATTTTGCAATATCCTTCCCCTGGAGTGGGGTGGGAATGGAGATTTGACAGTATCCTTCCCCTGGCAAGCCCACCAAGCCACACCCACCAAGCCACACCATGCCCACCAAGCCACGCCCAAAGAACTGGTAGTAAAAAATTGGATTTCACCAGTGCAGTATATGTATATTTAGGATAAAACACATTATTTTGAGGGTTATTTCTTTATTCTACAATATGACCTTTCCGTGACTTCCAGAGGAGGTATGGGGGACTTTGTTTCTCCTTTGGCCTAGTTGCCATTTAACTAATTTGACTAATTTACTTGTCCTTAAAGCCCAGGCTCAAAGGAAATTGAGGTGAAAAAGGTCATTTATAGGCAGCTTATTGAAGGTAAACTATGGACTTCCCTTTTCTACTCATTTTCACCAAAGAATCATACTAAGTTTTAAAATAGCTAACAATAGCTAACAATACAAGTAATTCTTAAACATTAAATTAATGTTAAGCCACAGCTTCCCAATATACTAAGCAATATGCACCACGATGCAGCAAAGTATACGTGGAGATATTTTGTTAGGGGAGTATTTAATTTGCTATTAGGCTTTAAAATGTGTAATAGTAGAGTTAATTTGAGAAGTAACAAAATTATCTGGCAAATCTGGATGCTTGTTGCCTTGCAACTGGTGCCGTTTTTTAAAATTATTATTATGGCAGTAATGGAGAACAAAAATTTAAAATGTTTATATGAAAACACAACATAAGATATAGTATTCTCAAATAATTTTTTTAAAGTAATAGATAGCACCTGCTTTCTTTTTTGTGTGTATTTTGCCATGTGAAAACACAGTAAATGACAATATTCCAACCATAATTAGCAGTTACACTGACCTCTTTCTCTCTCAGGGCCATGGCAGTGATTTTTTTTTTAATGCAGCAATAAGAATGGCAAAAACCCACCTGATGAGCAAGAATTTCCCTTTGTAACCATAAAATGGAAAGAAACCCTGGGAGAGCAGCATTTAAAACCTTCAAGAAGACAATGCTTAAATAAAATCTAGGCACTGAAATTCTATTTGTGTTTATATTGTTTTTCCCTGCTCTGAAAGTCTTCACTTTCTTTCTTCTCTCAAATGCCATCATTTTCCTGAATTTTTGATAGAAGACTCTTTCTCGGAGGGATTTGTTTTTTTCCAGAAGAACTTGCTAAAATATATGCTTTGGATAATTACTGGCTTAAGCATAAATATCACTGAAGAAAGCAAATATATGATTCTGAATATTATATGTTGGTTGAGCTTTGCGGTTGCCTATGCAAGGACCTGAAATTTGGGGAATACAAACTTCATTATTTTATTATCTGTTAGCAGGCTTATTTGTTGCTTGCTTATTGTGCAGGTGTATTTTTTGCTAGCCCTAGATTTGTCTAATATGCCAGATTTCCAATATGCTTTGATCTTCCTTTTTTTTTGTCCTTCATATTCTGGGACAGATCACTGTGATCCACTTGAAAATATATTATTTTGTCATTAGCTATCCCATGGGAGACCCGAGCTTTCAACAACAACAACAAAAGAGCTTTCCATTGCCTAAGTATTAATAGATGACTCCCAGCTGTTCCTTCATTCTTCTTCTGTCAGGAAAGATGTAACTACATGATTAAACAGCATGCAGTTCTGAAGCTATTATCAATTATACTAATTAAGGTCAAACAGAATGCAACAGCAGCTTTTGTAAAATAGAAGAAAAAAAGCACATTTGAAAAATAAACTAAGATTAATTTGAATGTATCCTATGTACACATGATACCTTCTGCAGTCTTCATTATTAATTATTTCAAGGTGATCTTTTCCTTTTCCTTTTTTAGAATCAGAGCTATTTAACATTTCAGTTGTTTTCTCTTTGTTTTTAGTGGGGAAAGATACACAAAACAAGATATATCAGTATCAATACATTTTGAGTAACGACCTAATTTTTTTCAGAAAAGTAAACTGTTTTGTTGTTGACAAAATACATAGACATATCCATGCACATATTGTCACAATACATGTACATATATATCTTTTAGACCAGTGGTCACCAACCGGTGGTCCGTGGACCACTGGTGGTCCGTGATAAAATTTTGGTGGTCCGCAGAAAAATTATTTGCATTTTTTATATTGCACTAAATCAGGGATCCTCAAACAATGGCCCCTGGGACAGATACGTGCAATGAACGCTTGTGTTGCTGCAGAGAGTCTCCCCCTTCAGGGTCTTTTTGTGTGGATCAGAGGGGGGCAGAAATTCCGACTTGGGGTCTTCTTTGGCCTCCTAGTGCGGGGCTTTGGGCGAAGGTTGGAGGGAAGTGCCACTGGTGGCAAAGAGCTGGAGGGCCTTGTTCTAGTGGGACTGCATCATGGCCTGGAACTGGCTGACCATCTCAGTCCACTGAGCCTCCAGATGCTGGCGCTTGGCCTTGCACTCCCGCAGGTCTTCCCTCTGCTTGGAAAGCCTATGCTTGTAGTCTTCAGTGAGGTGCTTCTGCTGAGCCTCCTTCTTGGTCAGATCCAATTTGAACTGAGCCAGCTGTTTTTCCAACTCTTTCTCATGGTGGCTGCTTAGCTCCAACAACTGCTTCCTGTTGGGGCCCTAAGGAGCCCGGGCGGGCAGGTGAGGAGTGGCTTGGGGGGAGGGGCGAGTAGAGCCGGTGAGGCACCCCTCGACGTGAGTGACATTGAGTTGGCCACGCCCATCCAGTCACATAACAACCTAGCCACACCCACCCAGCCAGTCATTAGGCAGATCATATTAGTGGTCCGCGGGATTTAAAATTATGAATTTAGTGGTCCCTGAGGTCCAAAAGGTTGGTGACCCCTGTTTTAGACTATATGATGTGGATAGTTAGTTAAAAGATGATATGGTTTGAAGTTCATTTCATCATTAAAGATAAAGCAAATAAAAACATCCTGAAATACAAAGAGCAAAAGAAGGAGAAATAGTTATTTGCTGATGTGCTGAAAATACCCATAGAAAGGCAGAAAGTTAAAAGCAATGAAGACAGAAGTATATTTTCTCAACTAAATGCTGAATGCAGAAAACAGCAAGAAAAGACTAGAAGGTATTTAGAGAATAATAATAAAATAGAAATGATGAGATATTTATTTTTAAAAAATGTAGAAATTCTATCCCAAAAGCAGAACAATGAGTAAAGGAAGAGAATGTATAAAACAGTGTGAATATGTATAAGAGTTATTATAAAGATGATGTCCATATCGATACTATTCATAAAGTTTCTATATGAGGACTCCAAACTTTCTGGAAAGGGAAGTTAAATGGGCCTTAGAAAAAGTTGTTAATAAATCTGCAGAAATGGAAGACATACCAGATAAACTGTTTAAAGGCTTACAAGATGACGCAATGAAAGTGCTGTATATGGTTTGTAAGCAGTAATGGAAGCACCCAAAGTATTGGGAAAGATCAGTTTATATTGTAGTAACTAACAAGGGCAGTGTTAAAAAACATCCTGAAAGCTACTGAAAATTGAACTGGCAAGCAACAGTGCCAGTAAATTTCATGACTCCTAATTTCTAAATGAGCAGAAATTGACAAAACTACTTATTATTTATGTGTAATTGTTTACAGAGTCAAAATAAAATCACCTATTAATATCTGTAAAGAGTTACTCAATTAACTAGGCAGCAGGCATGGCATTTGATGCTTCTTTTGCATGGCAAGGATAGTGAAAGCTATTGGAAAAACTTAAAAGACCGGGATGAAACAACTTAGCAAATAAGCATGGGGCCATGTAGGTTATTACATGGCAGCAATCAATAAAACCTGATGTTGGAAAAATCAAATTAGGAGTGTCAAATTTGGACTGTCTGATATTGTCAAATATTAGTAGCCACATTAATGAAAAGAAGGACAGAAAATGTTAGCGTGAAGGAAAAAGTTCTTTAAAAAACAAAGGCCTTAACAATGTTACATGCTTTAAAAGAAACTACATAGAATGCTCCTGTCATTTAGTGCAGTAATCTATTGATCATTGCAGAAGGAAAAGTTTCTTTTGGTATATCTTTCTTCTTTTTTCTCAATATTTCCAAGGCAACAAGATTATTTTGCTTCATGAAACTGGCTTCCACTTTCCAAAACCTACAAGAGATTGACTGTAATAGACTCCATGAATCTCTCATGGGTATCAAGAAAGGCCAATTCAAGATCAGATTGAAATAATAATTATGCACATGTACTATATTTGTATGTAATTATGCCTACAAAGCCAGAATTGAGAAAACAGCAACATATAGCAAATGCTGCCTCTGCAAAGAAGCTGAAGAAACAGTGGACCACTTAGCTGCTGCTAGAAGATCACACAGATTAATTACGAACAACATCATTACAAAGTAGTAGCAGTTGGAATATCTGCAAGAAATATCATTTGCCTGCAAACAAGAATGGGGGATCACAACATAGATAAAATAATCAAAAATGAAGATGCTAAAGTGGTTTGGGACTTCCAAGCACTATAATCCCTGGTGAAAGTATACAAGGAAGAAAAATTACTGATAAATTACTCCAACTCTAAAGTTTTAGCTTTCTCTAAGTAGCCATGAACACAAATGACTAATAATAATAATAATAATAATAATAATAATAATAATAATAATAATAATAATAATAATAATAATAATAATAATAATAATAATAATAATAACAACAACAACAACAACAACAACAACAACAACAACAACAGAGTTGGAAGGGACCTTGGAAGTCTTCTAGTCCAACCCCCTGCTTAGGCAGGAAGTCCTACACCACTTCAGACAAATGGTTATCCAACACCTTCTTAAAAACTTCCAGTGTTGGAGCATTCACAACTTTTGGAGGCAAGCTGTTCCACTGATTAATTGTTCTAACTGTCAGGAAATAAATGGACAAATGTAAATATTAAAATATTCAGGAAACATCTGTTGGCTAAACTAACATCACAAAGTCCATTGTGGAAAACATTTTGATATCTGCAATCATAATAGTCATCTTCTACCGAACACATAGTATATTACTACAAACTCTACTTCATCAGATTAATCCCTCAATTACTCTCTGCCACTATAGAGATAGTTCAGCCAACATTTGTACAGAAAATATTGAACATTTCTTGAAAGGTTCCAAATGAAGCTCTGCCAAGGGAAGCAGTAAGGAAAATGACTTTGACAGAATGATGCAGGAAGTTTTGCCTAGGCTAGATAAGGGGCTAAATAATTTTCAAATCCAGACATTCAGAAGTGGCTGAAACCATTGAATGCTCACTGAACTTGGAGGAGGAGGAGGAGGATGTACAGCACAACCTGACTTTCAACATTCTGTGACAGCCAATCTGTTTTTTAAAAATAAAATAATTTGTAAGTACAGGAGACGTCTTCGGACAGCGCTGGCTCTTCTACTTTGAAATGGAGATGAGCATCACCCCCTAGAGTCAGGAAAGACTAGCACATATGTGCTAGGGGAAACTTTACCTTTTAAGTACAGGTAGTCCTCAAGATATGACAGGTCACTTAATGGTCATTCGAAGTTACAACATATGACCTGTTTCAACGTTATGTGACTGCAGCACCCTTGCAGTCATTTGCCCTTAAAACTGACCACAGGGACACTGCAGTGGCCCATCCTCTCCCCCCCCCCCCCGTCCTGACTGGTCCCTGCAGTGCTTGGACTTATTTCCCATGCCTCCTGGAAGCAGCTGCCTTTTTTAGTGCTCTGAAAATTCCTTGTGGAATTGGAGGCTGCTTCTGGACCTTTCTGCCCTGATCACATGGCCATCTGGAGACTGCAAGCCTCTCCTGTCTTTTGCTAGTCTTTGGGAAAGCCAGCTCCTAGGCAGCTCCAATACGAGCTTCCTAAAAATCTTTTCCCTGTTTAACCCCTTCTCTTCCCCAGAAACCCACATTTCTTTAATAAAGACAACAAAAAATCTCTGAAGGATAGACTTGATGATCTCTCTTCCCACCATCCCCGCATTAGAGGCTGAAACGGAATTCTTCTGGCTTCCAATCTCTTTTTAACCACCTCATTTACTGAATTTACTGCATTCTTGGAAAAAAGGTGACAAAATCTCTAAGTTATTTACCTTGATGAGTGACTGTCAGGCTGAAAAATAGAGGAAAGGAAGAAAGCAAGCAAAGATTTTTTTTCTGCAGCTGGTTTGCATTGAGAAAAAATTTAATCTAAAACAAAAAGCAGTTAAACCATAAACATGCAGAAAATGGTTTCAGCAGAAGCTGAATCCGAAAGTCAGACAGGCAGAAAAATATTGGAAACCTTTGCTTGTCTGCCTCCTTTAGGGACCCAGTGTGGTGGCAAGCCTTCCAGGGCCTCCCCCATCTATGATGTACCCCATACTCACTTAACAATCCTCAGGTTTGTTTAATGACAGCATTAGGGAAAGCAGGGAGTGGGGTCGTTAAACGAGGCTGTCTCACAACGTCACCACTTATGTAAACATAATGGACAGGCTCCATTATGGTCATGGGCTGGGGGCTACCTGTAAAAGGTTACAAATATAAAGATAAAAAACGAATACAAACTAAGAAAAAACTATACAAAATAAAGAAAAGGGAAAAAAGTGTGAAGAGCTAGAAAAAAGGAAAGCAAAAAAGAAAATGTATATAAAAATGACTCACCTCTCCTCTAGACAAGTATAAACAATTTCAGTAACTTAACACCCTCTCTAATATTTTAGTTTAAAAAATCTCTTCTTCCTATATCTCATTCCTTATCAATAATCAAATTATAAAAGTTCACCATTCATTCCTATTAAAAGCTACCAGCTATCAGCTAATGCATGCATGTTTTAACCTTAATCAAGTAAATCAATTTCATATTTCAACTTGTCACTTTCTCTAAGAAACAAAATAAATTTCTTCCCCTTTATAAATAAATCATTAACCCTTCATCATTCAGTCCTAGTTTAAAAACATCCATTAGAAGTTGTCAGAAACCACAACACAAAAATTTAACTGGTCAAATAAGTTTACTTTATATTTCTCCTTTTATTTTTTAAACATTGATTATTAATCCCATTGAATAATGTCCCCAAGTTGATTTCTTATAATTTTCTCTTGGTTTCCTTTCAGGAACAGCTTCAGTGGTTTAACGTGTCCCCTTTGAAAATTTAAGATATTCAAGATATTATAGTAAAGAGCTGAGGTGGCGCAGCGGTTAGAGTGTAGTACTACAGGCCACTTTAGCTGACTGTGATCCGCAGGTCAGCGGTTCAAATCTCACCGGCTCAAGGTTGACTCAGCCTTCCATCCTTCCGAGGTAGGTAAAATGAGGACCCAGATTGTTGGGGGCAATGTAAAATATATACATTGCTTAATGGTGTAAACCGCTTAGAGAGTGCTTGCACTGTGAGGCGGTATATAAATCTCACTAAATAAATAAATAAATAAATAAGCTTTCCAAATGACTCTTTTGATTTATTATTCATATGTCCTCTTTAGTTATGAAGACATCAGCCAGTATCAAAAGTAAATCAATTGTATTGCCGCTTTCCATATTATTCTAATAGCTTGATTTTTGAAAATCCATTTTCAAATCCATAGCACATTTTTCAATATCACTCTTGTAGTCATGACTTGTTCATATCACTAGGGCCATTAAAATAATGTTTAGTCCAACACTACTTTCCCAAAACTCCTGTTACGATAGCAAAACTCAATAAAGTGGTTTTAGCCTCTTTGTGGAGTTGATTTCCTGGTCTGGTCCATCTAGTAGGCCCGATACCAGCTTTATAGGCCTAACTGGGCTATATTTCCTCCTCCTTGTTATAATTCACTGAATTTTGTTTTGTTTAATGCATCTTTCCCCCCTCTTATTTATTTCTCTATGTTATAGCAATATAATTTTAAAAAGCAAACTAAGAGGAATTAATTAAATCACAACTAAACTAACTCTCATTGATTTTTAGAATCTATAGTTATGGATCCCACTTCAGTACTTCCGTGATTCATTGTTTTACAGCTGCTTTTGACATTGGAAATATTTTTTTTAAATGTTTTAGAAGATATTGAATGTTACAATTACTAGAGCTGAAAGTGATTGTTTAAATAGATATTGTGAATTTATGGATAATAAACCAAAAATCACAAATATGTTAATAATTGTTCTTGTCTACCTCTCAGGCTTTTCATTTAATTGTCGTAAACTGGACAATTTTACTGCACATTCAATTATTATGACTAGCTTAATGGTCAGTCAAAAATGTATTTCACTTTGGTTCAATGTGACAAATAAAAACACTGAGGGCAAGGCCCTTATTTAGATGGAAACAATGAGGCTCTTATGCCAGATCCAATACTTAGTGTAGTTCAACCTCAGATTCAGAACATGATGCCTCATTTGCAGTATCATGATATCACAAAAAATTAAATACAGGAAAATTAGGAGAAAGAAAGATTTGCTTTATCCAAAAAACTGCATATACCATTATTCCCAAATGTATTCATTTTGGGGTTTTTTCTCTCACCACATCACACTTTCTCTCTCAACGTCTCTCAAATCCTAGTTCCAATTTAACAAGACATTAGTAATTGAAGATGAAGCTGTATTTACAAGTGCAAGAACCATTTTTCCTTAAATAGGACACAGATTCATGCAAAATCTTTGCTTAAGTTCCCACATGTTAAACCTAAAGCTCAGTCTACAAATACATTTGCTATGTTCACCTTACATTGTAATAAATTTTTAAAATGTATTATGGCTGAATATGTTGGCCTGGTTCACCTAACATGTTAGAGCAGTGGTTCCCAACCTGTGGTACGTGTACCACTAGTGGTACGCGAGAGCCTTCCAGGTGGTACGCGAACACTTTCGGGGTCATGAATGATTTTTAGTTAGTTATTTTTTACTTCACAAAAATGTTTACTGCCTAACACAAGATAATCTGGCAACGATTTGCAACTGTTGCCACACGCCACCCACCTGGTCCCAGCGCCCGAGAATCCAGTTGCTGGATGCGCGGGGCCAAAAAAGGAATGGTACAATTATGGAAATAAAGTGATATCTGATCGAATTTAGTTTCTCTGGAACCAGGTGGTACGCGGTGACTGTACGGGACCTCCAAGTGGTACTCGATCACAAAAAGGTTGGGAACCACTGTGTTAGAGCCTACATAATACAATTTTATTTTAGCCCAATATTTTGTATGAACCCAGCTTTTCTGTATACTAGGTACCTAGAGGAGAATACATTAGCTCAGAGTTGAGAGTTGAAATGAGGAATCCTTGGTACTTTCTAAGCTTGATTGTTTTCATGCAGACGTTTCATTACTTAAACTATGTAACATCATCAGTGCTAGTATGAGTGGGGTTTACTCTAATTTTATATTATTTATTTATTTATTATTTATTTATTTGTCAAACATGTATAGGATAGTAGTAGTTTGTATAAACATAAGTAAAAAGTAACGCTAAAAGAGGACAATAGGACAGTAGGACAGGGACAGTAGGCACAGTGGTGCGCTTATGCACGCCCCTTACAGACCTCTTAGAAACGGGAAGAGGTCGACTGTAGACAGTCTAAGGTTAAAGTTTTTGGGGTTTGGGGAAGAAACCACAGAGTCAGGTAGTGCATTCCAGGCATTGATCACTCTGTTGCTGAAGTTGTATTTTCTGCAGTCGAGTTTGGAGCGCTTTACATTTAGTTTTGTGGTGCCTTGCCTTGTCAATGTTGGTGGGATTGGTCTTGGTTCTTTGGTTGGGCTGTTTACTGTTGGCTTGTTTGGCAGTTCATTAATTGGGGTATTGTTTGCTTCTTGATTGGGGTATTAAAGCAACTCCCCTGGAGAGGGAGAAGTGAAGCTTGTACCAAAGATGAATACTGCTCAATCAGTGGAAGCCAAAATTACATATTTGTTTTTTATGCATTAGAATACCATATTAATACTGTATCTCGATAGATAGATAGATAGATAGATAGATAGATAGATAGATAGATAGATAGATAGATAGACAGACAGACAGACAGACAGACAGACAGACAGACAGACAGACAGACAGACAGACAGACAGACAGACAGACAGACAGACAGACAGACAGAGATACTATAGATAGATAGATAGATAGATAGATAGATAGATAGATAGATAGATGGATGGATGGATGGATGGATGGATGGATGGATGGATGGATGGATGGATGGATGGATGGATGGATGGATAGACAGACAGACAGACAGACAGACAGACAGACAGACAGACAGAGATAGATACTATAGATAGATAGATAGATAGATAGAGAGATAGATAGATAGATAGATAGATAGATAGATAGATAGATAGATAGATAGATAGATAGATGGATGGATGGATGGATGGATGGATGGATGGATGGATGGATGGATGGATGGACGGACGGACGGACGGACGGACGGACGGACGGACGGACGGACGGACGGACAGACAGACAGACAGACAGACAGACAGACAGACAGACAGATCTCAAGTTGTTCTGATTATTGTCACATTAAGAACCTGGATAATAAAACAAAATATTTCAACTACTTAAATCTTCCAGTATTTATTTTTTACTAAATCTGTCATTGAAAATAGCTGAAGGAGGTTTTGCAATTTAATGCTCATTTGTGGTATACAGAATAATACAATGTCAACAAGTAAGTGTGTAGTCTACAGTGTGTGTGTATGTATACACACACATACTTTTCTCCCAGCTGAGGCAACTGAAATCTTTCTAAATCTCTTATATGTCATAAAAACGTGCAGCGTAGATTCTTCAGTGTGTCAATTGTTATTGTTTGCTTCATTTAGTTTTATTCTACCCATTTCTTTCTGAACCCTTAATATTTCCATCATTTTGAACATAAGCTGCCATTTCTTTAAATGCCAAGAAGGTTTTGTCATTCAGTTCTATAATAGTTTTTGGCTATCGGTAGCAGATGGGGGGGGGGTTGTTGTTGTTTTAGATGTGCTTTCTACTATGCATTGCTTTAAGATGGCAGGACTGAAGCAAAACTAGGCAAAACAATATAAAAAGATTTTTGTTACCAGACATAAAGCAGGATTAATCTGTAATAATTCACAGGAAGAAAGAAACACATTCATCTATAATTTAGAATTTTTCAGATGAATTAGCTTTTTAATTGTGCTTATAACCAAATGGAAAAAAATTATCTACTGTGTTTTGAGAAACACAGTAATAAATGGCTATAAAGTTTGCCCATGGATACCACAACTTGATAAGTAAATTGGCATAGGGAAAGTGAGGCTGTGCTTTGGATGATAAATCCAAAGACAAGCAATGCTATGGTAGATAACAATAGGTACATTAAAGGAAATTCAGGATGCCTGTTCCAATTATTTAGGCTTCACCTAAAATTAGACAAAATATACCAAACCAATTTTAAAATGTTCTAATCTCATAACCACTGTTTTGAGTAATTCAAGCATGAAACAAAAATATAAGTGTTTCAAGAAATTGCTATAATCACCACGACCGCTACTACAATCACCACCATGGTTATTTCAAAAGGCATCTTTGGAGTATTACAGCTATTTTAAGCACTGAAATTGGACTGTTGTCTTGTGGCTTATGACTGAGCCTTTTTTCTCCCCTTTTGTGCAAAGCCAATGGAACTTCAAGCCTAACCAATAGAACAACAGTAACCAGTCATGTCCTTTCTATTTTTAGTTTTGAATGAATGGAGTGATGAGTCTGAGAAGCGTCAGGAGGACAGAAGCAGTTATACACATGGCCAGAGAGAAGACTTTTCACAGCTGCTACATGATAGCTTGCCTATTAAATTACTTTTGTCTTTTCTTCCCCATGGGGAAGTCAGAGTTCATGTGGATAGATGGTGGATTGCCAGTGTGTATTCTTCTAGTATATTTCCTGACAAGTAATGCAAAGGATGCACTTCACACAAGTAATGCTTATATGTTAGGATTGTGTAGAAGTTATTTTTATTGGTTAATTAAGTTTTAGTATGGAACATAGTATGTATTCCCTTAAATTCCCTTAGTATGTATTCCCTTAAATCTTCCAAGAGATACATTTGCTCTTCTTAAATGAAAAGATTCTATGTTGGTTTGGTTTGGGTTGATTTGTTCTTGTAAAAATTCAGTATACACCAGTGGTGGGTTGCTGCCAGTTCGGACCGGTTCTTTAGAACCGGTAGCTCTGACTCCAAGCTGAGAGCGAACTGGTTCTGTGTCTCTGTGAAAGTGGGCCTGCCCGCCCGCCCCTGGGTTATACTGACTTTTATCTCTGCTTCCGAAGCCCAGCTGATCAGGGGCTGCAGATTGAATTGCAGCTCTGCAGCTGTTTTCCGTCCTCCTTGCCTCGTTTGTAACATGGAAGGTTTTTTTTTTAAGTACTGAGCATGCTCAGTGGATTAATTTCCGGGAAGGGACTTGCACTTCCATCACGATGCGAACCAGTGAGGAAGGTAAGCAGAACCCACCCCTGGTATACACTCTTGTAATTTGATATTGTACTGCTAATATTAATTCTGCAAATAGGCTGCATCCCTCCCCTTCCCCTTCTTCCTTCCTTTCTTTCTCTCCTTCCTTCCTTCCTTCCTTCCTTCCTTCCTTCCTTCCTTCCTTCCTTCCTTCCTTCCTTTCTGCAGCTACCCTTATCTGTAGTTGAAAACTTTTCATACAGATAAAGAGCTCAGCCATAATCCACTACAGCACATCTGACCATAAAACACACAAAGAAATTATCTATAAGACACTGTCCAGCTCAACTAATCTTCACACAACTTCATCCAGAAAGACACAGCCATCCAACTGCCATAGCAGTAACATCACAAAAGCCTATTTATTTACCAAATAAATAGCCATGAAAAGAACAACCCTCCCATACATCTAAATATTCTAGTCCAAGAAGTTACTCTAACTATTCTGAATAACTATAGCACAGGAACTATTACATGCAAATCCAAATCCAAATCCATAATACTAAATAAAAATAAAATAGAAATTATATATAAATATAATTTATATAAATAAATAAAGGCTAAAAATGCTACTATATACAGACAGAGATTAGTAAAACGTATCTGCAAGGATCAACTAGAAGGCAAAATACATGATGGTATACTGTACCACTAACCTCCTTTCATACAGACAATCTAAGATGTAATTTCAACTGGGAACTGGTGGAAATTTTAGAACATGTTGTGTTGAAAAATGCAAGAGATTTGGTTGCCAGTTGAAGGTGCTGGTTGTCACCTTGAATTACCTTGAAACATCTGCATGGTCCTAAACAGAGGGAGGGACTGCCTTCTTCTGCATTAACCTCTCTAATCAAAATGAATAGGGTCAGTTCCCCTCCTGATTATATACAATTGCCATCTGACAAGACTTTGGAAACAGACATTTCTTATTGCCACTTCCCATTGGTTGAAATTTTCTTCTCATGGATTTTCCTTTCCTTTCTGAGTTTCAGGAAAGCAGTCAAGACCTGGACATCCCAATAGAAGAGAATAAGTGTAGTTCAAGGTTGAACTGTGGATACTATCTGATGCTTGGTTGCTTGTGTTACGTACTGACATACGGAGTACAATTTGCATAGCCATTGCTGATTGGTTAATCTAGCAGTGGGATAAATAAATTGCTGTCAATGGCCAGCAGGCTTCAGGGAAGCCCTTAAAAGCAGCTTTCCTGCAGCCTGCCAGCAGTCCGTATTAATCCAGCTAATAGACAATAAAGGTGCTGAACTGTTCCTACGTCTCGCCTCTTCATTCCCATGCGAATCTAACAGCTTGCTTGCGGACAATTGTTACCCATCCAGATAACATTGTCAATATTAGTGAGTGTGGAATTTATTCCCTGTTTACACAGTAGCTTGCCCTGCCAGTGTTGGTGGGGATATGGTTTCATCTTTGGTAGTTCCTTGATTTAAGAATTGTTCTGCTTGCTTGATTGCTTGTCTGTTGTTAATCCCTGCTTATCTGGATATTGGCTGGAGGGTATGTGTTCTGGTCTTTATTTTCTTCTTAGCTTTTTGTTGTTTATTTTGAATTTTGTGTAAACATGAATCTGGCAGGTACATGATTTTTTATGTTTATTATTTGATATTGCCGACTTTGTTTATATTATGGGTAGATTTATTATTTTGCTCATTATTTTAGGTTGATCTACTTATCTGTCCAGAGCTCAGGAACATGCAGCATACAAGTGAAGTGAAATAAAATAACTCAATTCAATATTTAGACACATGACACACCAATAGTTAGCAGTTAGTACATATTTAATCATGCTCGTGGATGTATCACAAGATGGAGCCCCAACAATTTATTTGCATAACATTCACCAGTCAACAAACCGCAGTTCGGCACATCTCCTGCACTATTAGCTAGTATGGTAATGAAACATTTATTACCCAAAACCTAACTCAAAAAATTCTTACAACACAATACACCAACTCTAACATGTATAACACTAAATTATATTTATTCCCTACTATCACAGTATAGACTGATATGTGTCATTCAAATAGAAAGCCATCTGAAGGGCCTTCACTTTAGCTTGTTTCCTGAAGGACAATAACGTTGAGGTCTGTGAAGGAGACAGTGTTCCATAATAAAGAGACCGTTATTAAGACACCTCTCATCCTGGCATCAACTCTTCTAACTTCATTTTGTGGAGACACAAAAAACATTTTCTACATTCTTACTAGACAGATTGGTTCTATCTGAAGTGGCAGTTTTTCCAACATTTGGAAACAAGCCATATTAGTTATCGTTTTATAAGACCATATAAAGCTTATAGGTAAAACCAGCACTTAAAATTGTACCAAGAAAACAATTTCATAAACACAGGTGTAATGTGCTCTTAGCATTTAGTATTGGTTAATACATGATCCACTACATTTTAAATGAACTTCAGTTTTCAGATGATGTATATAAAGGCAGCCTCAGGTAGAGCACATTGTCTAATCTAACTGGTGACAATAAGTGCATGAATGTTGCAATTTAATTCAACTCTGGTTCCTAATAGGCTTCTTGTGCACTAAATGAAACTGAGCAAAGACCTTCTAGCCATAGTCTTACCACCTATACAGCAAAAGATGTGAGTTCAGGTGAGGACTCCAAGACACATATCTAGGAGTGGTGCTATCTTTTGGAGACACCATTAGGTTGAACAGAAAATCATCTGAATAAATAGCAACTCTACCTTACTGGGGTGTAGCTTGTTTGGTTCAGCCTGTTTCTCCCCATTTAGATCTCAACAACCAAGTGCAAGACTTTAGTGGAGTCACTGAAATGGTCCAAGTTGTATATCAGCAACATACTGTTATTATTTCAAATGGACAGATGACCACTCCCAGTGGTTTCATATGGATGTTAAAAATAATGAGAAAACCAGATCCTATGGCACTCTACATGTAAGAGGCCATTTGGTTAAATTCTCTCCACTTACATCCACCAGCTAAAACTGCCCTTTGGAAATGGGTAGATCCACTGGACCCTAGTAGTCCAATCTCAGTCCCCAGAAATATTCTAGAAGGAGATCATTGTGGATGGTATTGAAGACTCTCGGAGGTCTAATAGAATCAGAAGATATAAACTTTCTTATCTAGGTTACATCAAGTGTAACCAATATTGTTTCTATTCCATGATAGTTCTGAATTACAGTTGTCTAAATAATCATAATTTTTTAGGTATTCTGAGGTTTCTTCCCTTTAATAGCCATAACTGCTGCAAGATGTTTCCCAACACAAAGGGAATTTGACACCCTAAACAAGGCATCCTCCCCAATGAAATAAAGGAGAGGAAGTAAAGCCTCTCTTATTGGTTTAGTGTAGGCTTAGGTGTGAGTTGAAACCTTTGTAAATCAAGTTCATTTCTGGTCTTTCTCCACTGTTACTCCTGGAGTAAGCTCTATCACTTCTATCTGGAACAGCTTCTATCACTTCTATCTCAGGGCAGTCCTCAGCAAAACAAAGGGAAAACAAACTGTGAATCAAGAGAAGTCACTGAAGACCAATCAAGAGCTTGGGTCCCTTCCTGTTGCCAGTGGCAACTGACAGAGCTGCCCATTGAATGATCAGAAAGATGCTCAAGAGTCCACAAGAATCCATAAAAGGCATCTGGAGCAGGCCACATGAATGGACATGAGGTCAGAGGAAGCAGCCAATCTTATTGTGACAGGGAAATGATCAGATCATGGGAAAGAGCTAGATATTATGCTATCCACATCCAGATCATTAAACATCTGTTCCAAGGCAAGTTGCAGTCTCCATGCAACTGGAGGGAACTAGACTGGGGAAAGCTGGAAAAATGCTCTGGGCAAGAACTCAAGATGAGCAATCTATTCAGGTAAGATGTACAAATAGAAATATATATAAGAAAACCAAACTAACACTTTATGATGTTCCTCTATCATTACTGGCAACTGACTAAATGGAAAACAAAACAAAATGATTGAATTGTGCTTATTTATTTATAGGGCTAGGAATTACAGACTGGCTATTTTATGCATAAAACCTTATTAATGGATTTGAACTAGAATTTTTCCCAAGGAATAGTGTAGTTTGGATGAGGAAGGTATTAAATTAAAACACGTCATAGAAAAAGCAGCATATGTGGGCTTCTGAAATTCTCGGTTGAAAGAAAAAAGAAGCTGTAGCTAAGTGAACCAACCACATACTGATTTCTATTGAGAGTGTCTCTCTTCTTGACCTTGACTATTTATAGTAGTAAAATTTCAGAGGAATATAATTTATACATGCGATATGCCTTAGCAGAGTTTATTTCATAAATAATTCTTTTAATCATGGCTCATATCACCTTAACAATTACTGTGTTTTATTTTTATCATTAATCATTAGAAACCTCCAAAGTTGGCAACCCCATTGTCCAAATTAATCTTTTTGATCACTAATATATCATTTTGCATGGCAATGAATCTTGTTCTCTCTATATATTTCCATCTCAAAATCCACATTTTGAGCCAGAAATAAATGAGAAGTTTTTCCTTTTCCACTTAAAGTACATTTCAACAAATAGCTTGCATTGGACCCTCCACAGAAAACAGTTGTTTATTAAGTCTCCTGAATTTTAGGTCCTGAATTTGTACAACTCTGTTAAAGAATCACACGGCAACGATGGAGTGATTTATTGAATTTATGTCTATTTTTTGTATTTTTCACTTAACTGTGTCTTCTTTGTAGATGATGAGAATGCACAGCTTCAAAGCAAAGCAAAACAAAAAGGAAGGGATAATCTGGATTCTGAATTAAATGTCTTTGCAGTATTTCCTCAAACCTCAGGTTTAACCACATAGAGATCCTGAGAATGGAAGAAATAGCTCAGCAAGAGTGGTTCGTATAGTTGACCTTGGCTGATCTGTAAAAGCAAAGCAATTCTGAGCTGGTTAGTACTTAGATGAGATTCCTAAGAAAATACCAGGGCTGCAGACTATACTGGGAAATAAAAAAATAATTTCTTGGAAAAAGCAATACCAAACCAAGGAACTATATAGTTGATAACAGGAATCAAAATTGACTTAAAGAAATATAGCAATTGGCAGTGCTGTATTCTGTCTGGTTCAGTTTTGCATATATTATGCCCAAGTTATCCATCCAATGTTTAAATAAAACAAGTTTTCATAGTATCGTTTATTATCTTAATAACAAAAGAAACTCATTTTAGTATATTTAGTGTGTACAAATACCAACACATTGTTTTTGCAGTGAAGAACACCATCCAGATCCTTCAGTGTTGATAGGTGAAGTGGTTCAAATGGCAGAGAGTCCATAGGGTAGACAGGAGGTCAGGATGACAATAGCCATGTCACACTGCTGCAATCCAAAAATTTTAGACATTCTAAGTAAAGCAGCAACAGTCTCTCAGCACTGCTGGGCTCAAAACAGTGCAAGGAGAAAAGTAATTAAAAAGCTGCTAGAGAACATTCCGGCACCAAAATAGGGCATATCGCAGACAGGGTGCGGAAGAGTTGATCTGTGATTTTCTCAGCCCAAAACCGATCTAGCCATTAAGATGGCCTAATTTGGAATAACAATATTAATGAAGTTCAAACAGCCAAGCATCTGTCACGTAACACCCCAGATTTAACAATTATCATTAAGAAAGACAATTCTGGATTGGGTTTGCTGCAAGTACCTGGAGATAGCAGAATAGAAGACATGGGAGAAAACCACAAAATACAAAGAGCTGCAAATAGAAGTAGAATGACGGTGCCAAAAAAAACCCGAACAACAAAGATAGTGTCAATTGTAATAGGCACCTTGGGTGCAATCCCAAGGCATCTGGAGTACCACTTGAACACCATCAGCATTGACAAGGCCACCATCAATCAATTGAAAAAAATGGCTTTACTTGGAACAGCTTATATCCTGTGACAGTACCTTTAACATGATCAAACAACATCATCTGCCTATCTCAGATCCCACAGACTGTATGTGTATTGTGTGTATGTGCATACTCACACAGACACACACTAGACCAGTGGTCCTCAACCTTTGCAGTTTGGCAGCCTGGCTGGGGAGAAGAGAGGAACCAACCCACCAAGCTGCAAAGATTGGGGACTGCTGGTCTAGTGTGTGTCTGTGTGGGTATTCACACTTGCGCAAGTCGAACTATGTGCGCGCCAGCCAGCAGCTTGTGTGAGTTCAGCTATGTGAGCATACACACACCAGCCCATTGCTCACGCAGCCTGGTTGTGAATAGGCCGTGGCCTGATAGTGGGTCATGCCCCAAAGTTGCACTAGACAACTCATGTCCTGTTGTGTCATCCTTTCAGGATTATTTCCTTACCTAAACAGAGAAACAGAATGACCATGGGCAGATTGTTATTGTTTTGGTTTCAAAATTAAAAAAGGAAACATAATTTCATTAAAGAAGAAATATGTATAGTTTTTGTTTAACAAAGAATGCTTTTATGACAACATTTGTGGTTAATCTGCCGTTCCTTAAAATACTCTAACATTTACCTCTTTTTCCGTGGCTTCAAGTAACATGCAGTTGACCATGCTGAAATACCAGTTTCTCCAATTAGATTAGCACATTCTCCATGGTTTGTCCTTGTGTTTTATGTATAGTGAGAGCAACATATGACTGTATTGGGAACCATTTATACTGAAGAGGGACATCTTCACCATCTCATAAATTTAGCATAGTTCTTGGAATCATGACAATGTAATTTTTGAATGCACCAGTGTTTATCTTTGGTACAATGACTCTTATTGCATGTACCAGTTTTCCAACACATTGAGATTTTGCTGAAATATGGAGCATGGCTCATGTGCTTCAATAGAACTTTATGTGGCTCAGGACTTTTTTGGGGTTGGTATTTCAGCTTGCACAAATGTATCATGATCTTGTGATCTTGGCTTGGATGCGTCATCAAGCCCAGCAGACAATGCAAATGAGGCAGACCCCACTTGACATGTAAGCAATGCATCTACCGAAGAGGTCATGTATTCCAGTGAGGTACTTCAGGAACAACTTTCTCTTCAAGATGAATACTTTTGTGATTAAATCTGGCTGATTATTTGGCTGGTGACTCAAAAAAAGATGCTGTTGTATTTCTGGCCTGTTTGGATTGTATGTCAATGTGAAAAATTAAGCACTGCCATACTCCCTATATATTATACATCATGGCATCACAGCATCTTTCCATCTTTCCATCATCTATCTTGGTTTGCCAACAAATGTTAAAGAGAGGATGATGCACTTTCAGGTTGCTACTAAAATCATCATCATCATTCAATACATCAGACAGGCCAATTATATGTTGTTGATCTCCAGATTGCTTGATTCATTTTGATGTATCTCAGTCTCTCACCTTCAATCTTAGCAGACATACCAACCACACACTGTTGGAATAGAAGGTTATTAGAAGGTTATTAATCTCATTCCCATGCTTAGAAGGTTATTAATCTCATTCTCATGGTTCATTATTCAATATGCATAATAATGTATTGCCATTCATTTCTTGTTGTACAACATTTGGAGCTGATGGTTCTAGCCATCATTTCCAAGAGGAAAGAAAAGTATGCCTTGAAAGCTGTCATAAGAGCTTGAATGAGAGTCTGAAATTATTTGCAAACAACCTTCTTGGTATTTCAACATAATGTGCCTTTATTGATTCATTTCCAGTGTGTTTGGTACAATGATGGTGACTTTGTTGTCAATTTGTGCATTAAATCATTTCCCAAGTTCAAGTGGTGGTCTCCAGTCATGATCAATTCTCAAATTTGTTATTTTACAAGCGAAAGAGATGCAATGTATGAGTTTCTTTGTTGTAGTAGTTTCTTCAATAATTCAACAATGTCAACAATCTCAATGATGAATTCCATCATTGTGAAGTAAACCATTCTCAATTCTACATTGTCTTGAAGATCCATGAGGTAAATTTGAATAAATTTGGCTTGTTGGTTAAGATCCAGCATTAAAATATCTGATGTAATGGCAGATTTGCTCTTGAAAAGTCACAGAACGGTTCCATCCTTTCCTCATTGGAAGGACATCATTGGCACCAAGAATGTCATTTGGAAGATACAGTTGTATTGTCTGATGTTCTTCCTGAACCTGTTTGCAGTAGGTTCACTATTGCCCTATAAAATGAGATATTCACTAGATAGAGGTTGCAAATTGAACTATCCTGACCTTTCCCTTTATACAACATAAATTGATGGTTTCACCAGCAATAGAAATGCATGACAGTGAGGGCAGTCTTTGGCCATAGGATCAACATCAGCAGAAATATTACATTGTGCAAGTCATGCATAGAGTTTTATGTATGTGCCTAAAACAATGATGGGATTGCTGTGCATGTTTGTGTGCCAGAGAAGAGCACATAAAGCAGTAAAAATATCCAGGCCTTTTTTCATGCACCTTAACATTGTTGCTTCTTTAAGAGCCATATGATGAGTCAATTCATTGCTGCTGGGTGGAAAAGGGAGCAGGGGATTGTGAGACTGGCTGGGAAACTGTCACAGAATGTTGAAAATGAAGATCATGTAATTGCAGTAGCAGCCACACAGCATAGGAGTAATCAGCAGTACTGAATCAATCACACCTTTCCCAAATTTCATTAGCTCAGGAGTCATGAATCTTGGGCTTTGGACACCTGTAATTTAGCTCATTTGAGCATCTTAGTTCAAAAATTATTGGTCTATGATGCACTGTTTCACCCAGGTAATGATAATGATAGTTTTGTGTGTGTGTGTGTGTGTGTGTGTGTGTGTGTGTGTGTGTGTGTGTGTGTGTGTGTGTGTGTGTGTGTGTTTATCATAAGGGGAAGGAAGATGTTTAGATAACAACTAGATTGATGGCAATGTAACATATACAGTAGTACATGCAAAAAACACAGTTGAAAGACTGAACAATAAATATGATGTTGAATTGACTTCTGGGAAGGTAGAATCTTGTGACTGACTGGACGGTGATTTTGATCAATTCTAGGATCATAGAATTGCAATTTGAACTTTATATTTTCATTTAATTTGACTATAAAATATTTGAACTCCAATTTCATATACAGATAAGAACTTTTTATCTGAGCATTGATTACATTGACAAAAAATATTCTATAGAAGTCCAGTTCTGGCTTCAACAACCTTAATTATAACCATGCTTACAAATTATTTGCAAACTATGCTTATCCCACTATTTCTTTTTAAGCATGTTTTTGTCAGCAAGCTTATGCCAAAAGCAAAGACAATCTTCCAAATGCAATGGTATGTAATGTGTTATCTTTCCTTTAATATCCATTCTCTATGAGATTGTGATTACTACTGTCATTTAGAAAACAGAGTGTAGGAATGCAATTACCAAAGCTTTAATTGTATAAGAAAATTAGAGGGGTTAACTGCCTCCCCCCCCCCAGCATCATGTTTTCTCTCTTTAATCAATAAACACCTGTTACTCTCCTTTCTCAGACTGGAGGATCTCTGAGCATCTCGCCCCATCCCCAAATGAACAGCAATCCCGTTCAAATTTGCAGCTGCCAGCTTAGGGTTAAGATATGAATCCAGGTAACAGAAACCAATGAGAGTACACCCATTTGATGTTTGTGACATCATCCTACAGTCAGAGTACATAGAACAGCTGAGGTAGCTTTCAGCTTCAGTTCCAGTGCTATTATGATGGATGTTTACATCTCTTCATTGAGAGCCAATTATTTTGCTTTTGTGTGAGGCCCGAGAATCACTTGTGTTGCCTGCCTGCACAAAGCCTCATTCACAAAGCCTCAGTTGGATGCAGCTGAACAAATTGCTTTTTCTACTCCGGTGGTAAGAGAGTATTCGGCTTTTATCTTCCTTTTCAAAATGAAGGTGATGATGGATATCTGTCGATGCCTAAGAAAAAGGAGCTTGGTTTAGAATCCCGGAGCTCCTGCTGTTATGTTTAAATATGGCCTTTGTTATGAAAAGGTTAATTTTTAAAGAGAAAGAAAAACATGTGTGCCTGCTTGCCTGCTTGCCTGTCTGCCTGCCTGTCAGAGTGAAATTCCAACAGTGTGACAATACTATGCATATTTCTCTAAATATTTGGCACTCTCTGGATAAATGTGTAATTCTGATCAGTTATTTGCTGTAGTTTCCTGCCTGCTCTTTGTATGCACTTTAATCACTTCAGTAGAATGTATGGAAAAGCTTTTGTGCATTGAATAATAATTTTACATCAAACTTTTTTTTAAATGCTCTGGAATAGTTTTGTATCAGTGATATGACTGTGATAGTCATGATTACCAAATACGTTGTTTGCCTTTCTTCTTTATGAGAAGGTATACTGGTTGTGTATTCCTTGTGATCAACATGTAGAATATACAACCTGAGAGCAGTTGTGAAATGTCAGTTCTCTATATATGTGTATATGGAACTATGTTTGTGTGTTTGTCTATATGTGGGATTAAAAATTGCTGTTCTATCTATTATGCGCAAAGTAAAGCAGTGCTGATTACCTGTGGTTGTTCTTTATGAGTCTACTTATATGTACCCACCTCGTTTTGCAAGAGAGTAAACACATGTAAAGCCCCTGAGCTGCTGTGGATTTAAGAGATTAGCTGTGACACTGACTCTGACAAATCAGATACAATAAATGTTTAATTGACTGAGGGAGTTGAAGGCTACTGTCTGAACAATCCAATAACCAGTTTAAATAATCAAATAGTGTGAATAATAAGAACTAAACAGCAAACCAGAGTTAATTTAGAAGTTTGAATTTCTATTTATACAGGAAAGGTTTGATTATATTGAATATTTACCACTTAGCTTCTGGGTGCATTTTTTAAACTAATCTGATAAACTACAGTAAAAGTTGTTTTCTAATTACTGGAACTTTTATGAGGGAATGCCAATTATAATTTCATTACTACTAATCTATAGCTATGATTTGTGTTGAGATATTAATGCTCTAGGAGTTATACTAAATTGAAACAAAAGATTGTTATTAAAACAATTGTTTGCAATCATGAGCTTGCTTACTCATTTTTCCTTGTCTCAGAAGTGTTTTCACAGCAGCTTAAATTATTTACCACACCTGATTTAACTGGTTCGGTACATACATGTCCAAAAAGATATGCTCAATGGAATAAACTGGTAAATATACAGTGTGACAGATAAATAACAGATTATAACAAGACTTCAGTTATTGAATTTTCCCTCTTCCTATCATGAAAATAATAATCAGTGAGTGGCATCCTGGCTAATGGTTTCAGCAAGGAAATTCATAGAACGATGACATTGGATGATGAGTGACAATGTAGATTGAATCTAAACTTATGGAGATGAGATCACATAACTATCTCATTACGTTTCCAGATCCCAGATTTTCAGTGTGAATGGATATTTCCCCACTTCACAGCCCAAACATCTGGAGATGGTAAGCCAAACCTATAATGCCATTTTTCTTCAAACAGGCATGAGCATCTGAAGACAGTCCTTGTTCATCCGACCATGGGCCATATAACATCTCTGAATTTATCTTCTTATTTTTCTCTGCTGTTTATTTACAAGTACATATTTATTTATGGAATGTTATTTATTTATAACACTATAATTAACATTTACTTTAAAAGCTTTGGTTAGTAGTTGTGCCTAATAGATTTTGGAAACACCAAGGAGGCAGCAAGACAATTCAGGAATAAAACAGGGCTCTTACAGATGAAATTCTTGAGTCCAAGGGAGGATGGAGACTCAGTGTTACTCCACCTTAATTACGCTAGATAAAATTTATGCAGGAGAATTGCTCTGGAAGGTGTTCAAGATTCTGTTCCATTACCTATTAGCAATGAAGATACTTCTCAAAGTCCAAGTGGTTCTTGTTTCCTAAATTTGCAGTGCTTGACATTAATTTTAAAAGCCTCCTAAGTAATTCTACCACACAACTTATAGGATAATTAAAGTGGAATTATTCTGAGTCTCCCAAACTTCCTCCCTCTCTGGACTATCTTCTGTAATAGCCCCATTTCTTCCTTAATTATTTTTTCTGCTTTTCTCTCTTTTTATAGGCTGTTAGGCAGTGCAGTTTGTTTGTTTCTAGCTGTTTTGTGTTATGAATGATCCCAGTTTCTTTTAAGAGGAAGGTGATACATAACATAGTAACAACATCAGAAATATTCATTTTACAGTGAAAACATTACTTTTGCTTTATGACACAAATGGCCATTAGGATGAAACTATTGAAGCAATAATTTAGGACCTGCTTGCTAGCTTCTCATGACTATGATGTTTATTGAGCAAGAAATAGAGCTACTCCGTTTAGAACCCTAAGGCTGTAATCCTATATCCACTTACTCAGTGGGATTTCCTTTTGAGTAGAAATGTATAGCATTGCAGTATTAGCCCACTGAAGGAGAAACAGATATATCCATACATCATTTCACCCCATCATAACCGTAATGGCTCTCTGAGTCAGATTTCATATACTGGATTTATAGTCAGGATCTTAAGCATTTAAAACAAAAAAAGTAACTCCCAAATAGCACTCTACTTCTACTGCTAATATATTAGAGCAAAGGAAAGTCACTGTGCTTTTTCATGCAGTGGTTAAAAGCAGCACTGCAAGTTCAGCTGTCTGCTAGTTCAGCAGTTCAGCTGTTCAAATCTCACCGGCTCAAGGTTGACTCAGCCTTCCATCCTTCTGAGGTTGGTAAAATGAGGACCCAGATTGTTGGGGGCAATATGCTGAACTCCGTAAACCGCTTAGAGAGGGCTGTAAAGCACTATGAAGCGGTATATAAGTCTAAGTGGTATTGCTATTGCTATTGCTATTTTTCCACACAAATAAAAGTATCCCATCCCTCTCTATTTTGCATCAGGATGCTTTATAAGCTCATCAAAACTCACTTCCATCAGAAATGAGATTTATTGTTGTGGATGATGATATTGCTTTTAAGTATGAGAAAACAGATAGTATGTGTTGCTGTTAGAGTGATAGAATAATACTAGATAGACTGAGCTCAAAACCATACTCCATGACACTTACTCAATGAATCAGGCTGTTGCTTATTCTAAAATCTCACAAGTTTGAGAATGAATTATGTATGGTGCCCTAAGGGGAAAAATAAGTAAGATAGAGAGTAATAACAAAATTATTAATAACAAACCATATATCATTAGCAAGATTTCATGAGAAAGTCTAGTTTCTCAAATCTAATATTTCAGAAGTTTGGAATAATCTCCAGATATTACTGAAGAACAACTGTATGCAATCCCAGCTAGCATGGCCAATGATGAGGGATTTGGGGATTTATAATTTGACAATTGTTTGGTTCCCTATTTGCATAAAAGTGTAATATATAGCCCATGTGATTAGAAAACACTGACAATTTTATTCTCAGTGATTTTTATAATTCCATTTTAACATTGCCCAGTTGGCCAGCCATTACTTGATTTAGGAATAAGTTCTACTATGCTTACCTATACTTCTGAATAAACCTGCATAAGATCAGGTTGCAAAACATATTCATAGAAATTACACATCTTAAAAATATGTAATAATGTATGTAAAAGAAATGCCACATTATTATTATTATTATTATTATTATTATTATTATTATTATTATTATTATTATTATTATTATTATTATTATTATTATTATTATTATTATTATTATTATTATTATTATTATTATTATTATTATTATTATTATCTCTTTTATTCATTAAACATGAAACTCAGTCAACTGAACATTTTAAAAAGTGTCACAAATACCACTGACTGGTGCTAATGGTTGATACGGGTTGCTGCCAGCATCCTAGGTATCAACTAAGTATTATTATTATTATTATTATTATTATTATTATTATTATTATTATTATTATTATTATTATTATTATTATTATTATTATTATTATTATTATTATTATTATTATTATTATTATTATTATTTTCCTATCTATCATAAGGGTTTTACAACAGATGCTATTTTCTACAATACTTAAAATAACTGTTTAGAAAAATATGTAATGTTAAATATCCTGAATAAATATATTTTTCAGAAGATGTATAAAGATATTACAAAAATTACATTTATTTTTATTTATATATGGAATAGATATAAATAGAAGTTGGTTATCGTGTCTTTTTGTATATGAAACATTTTCATAATAAATGGGAATTAAAACAGCTCAGTCATGCTTTGGCATTTATTTTCATTCATGTTTCCACTAAGTCTTTAAAAAGACAAATTCTTATTGTAATTCTCCCATGTTGGGAGATAGATTAGCAAAGTTACATTGTGTGTGGTGTTTTTTTTTTAACCATTTATGCATCTCTTCTTATATTTATGGGGTGATTTGGCCTTGGAGAGATCAGGATTTGTGATAAATCCAGAAAAGATTAAGTTCTAAAGGGTGAACAAATAACAAGAGCTAAGTATTATAAAGATTAGAGCGTATTACAAGCCAATGTTTAAGAGTACTGATACCATTAAAACTAAACTACGGTATAGTCTTCATAACTGCTCGTTTGTAGCCGCATCCAATTCAGGTTTTCTGAATTTACTTTTAAAGCTCATAAGTATGGGAGCCAAATAATTTTAAGAAACATTCAACCAATTTTCTCATATTGGTTTCCAAATGGGGGTCTTACCCTCATTTTATGTTTCTCTAAAGATGCAAGTCTTATTTATTATGGAGCTCCTATTCTGGAAACCTCCATCCCTAATGCTAATTCTACCACACATTCATGGAATCATAGAAACAGAATTATAGAATTGAGTTGAAAACGTCTATTTAGACCATCATGTTCCACCCGCTGCAGAGTGAAAGAATTCCAACTAAAACATTGCTAACAAATGACAGTCCAGTTTCTGTTTAAGCATATTCAATAAAGATGAGTGCATTACTTGATGATAATTAATCATCAAAGCATTCTTACTGTTTTGCTTAATATTCAAGCAGAATATATTTTCTTCTATTTTGAGACAATTGCTCCAATCCTGCATTCTTTCACAATCTGGGATGATTTTGATTTTATTCTGTGTGATAGTGTTGCAGTATCCTACTTAATCTTACATTCTCAAGGTTAAACTTATTGATGTCCCTCAGTTCTGAATGAAGTTAAAGACTCTTCATCTTGTCAATCTTCTGTGAATCTTCTGTGAATTCTTCAGATGAAAAGAAAGAAGTAATATATTGCCTCTTATTCCAGTCCCTTCCTCACAAATGGCACAAATTGTAAGAGTAAGTGAGGATTACAAAGTGGCCTTACTTATTCATGATATACTTTTATTTGATGGTCCATATTCTATTTTCTCTGTGTTATTTATGTATGTAATTGGAACATTTAAATATTACTATCAGTGATGGGTTGCTCCCAGTTCGGACCGGTTCTTAGAACCAGTAGCGCCGGCGGCAGGAGGCTCCGCCCACCCACCCAGGACGCTTCTGCGCATGCAAATCAGCAGCAAAATTATTTAGAACCCACCACTGATTACTATGTACTAAAACATATTGAAAATAACAATAAAAATACCAGAAGATTGGGGGGGGGTGTTGAAACAAAAAGTTTGGTCATAATAATGTGCTTAATGATACAGTTGTATATCTTAAAAACCACAATGCTAACTTTTGTTTATCAGAATGCAAATCTCATTCCTGCTTCTGTAGTGGGCAAACATTTGCTTTTAGATTCTGAAATGTGATATACAAACCTGCTTCATTATTAATTCTTAAAAAAAGTATTCCATAAGGTCACCAGCTACTTAAATCTTTTATATTTGTAGCAACACTTCATTGTATCTCTATTCTCTTTCTCTCATACAAACACAAATATAACAAAGCATCAAGGCTCAACTGTCAAGAACCATGCGCCTTTACTTGTTAAATAGAGAGTAGGAAAAAAAGGAGGCCTGCATTTATTTACATATTTTTTAATTTGGCTAAATTAAATCCAACTATCATGAGGCTTATGTGTTAGAGTATTTTTTTTTTGGCTGATGGTCAAATACTCCCCTTGAAATGTAGACCCCATTTTATTCATCCCAAGCCAAGGTCCAGGTATCTTGGTGTTTTAACTTTAAGTGATAGGTTTTAGGAATTGGAGCTGAGGCAATAGCTCCTCGTTCAGACATTTTGAACTGTGAGCCCTCCACACTGCAACTCCCAGAATTCCAAACTTTTGCCCATTCTGAATGTCTACAGTATGGAGATTCTCAATCATCCAGGTCATGATTGTCCCAAAGATGCTTTTCAAAAGGCAACTGAACTTTTTTTGGGGGGGTTTCCCTTTAAAGGAAACTTTTCCTTTTGAAAAGCACCTTTGGCTTTCTCCATGCTACTTTCAAAATTTGGAAATTATAAATATAGCATATCTGAAGGGTGCCAGGTGGACAAAAGCTGACTTATGCCACACTTTTGCCAGCTTGATAATCTTTCTCTTTTTCCCTCTCTGTCTCTCTTTCTCTGTCCCATTCTATCTATCTGTCTCTCTCGTCCTCTGTGTGTATGTTATATTTGTCTGTGTGCTTGTCTGTGTGCGTGCATCTCTGTCTATCTTCTCTTTGCTTTGCTGTGGATAGAGCTTATATGGCAGTTAACAGATTCAGAAATCTCTCTCTCTCTCTACATACACCTATATACCATATATAAACCATATATAAACCATATATAACACACACACACACACACACCCCAATGTATTAAATTACAATAAAATCACAATGAAAATACAGATTATAAAACCTAAAAGATGGGAAGGAAAGAGGCAGAATATACGGGTGGGGGAGCTGTTATTGTTCGATCAACCACCTCCAATGTGGCATTCCCTAATTAGGGCCCCAAACCAACTGGAAGAACCAGATCTTCAGGTTCTTGTGGAAAGTCAGGAGAGAGGGAGCCAAGCTCATAGCAAATGTCCAAAGGGCTGGGGTCATGGCAGAGGAGGCTCTTCTCCTGAACCTTGCCTGCCAAAATTCCTTAACTGATCAATATGCCTCCTCTGCCAACATGGGTGGGATAGGCCTGTCCCATAGGGTTCCTCAGGTAACTTAGACTCATGCCATGCAGGGCTTTATAGGTAATAACCAACACCTTGAATTGCACCCAGAAGCAAGCCAACAGCAAGAGCAGCTCGCGGAACAGCAGTGTAACATGGACCTCTCTAAGGGCCCCCAAAGACTGCCTGCGCTGCCAAACTCTGCACCATTTTAAGCTTCCAAATGCTCTTCAAGGATACTCCCATGTGGAGCCTATCAATTGTAGTTCCACTTTTGGTACTTTCCCTATCTTGTCAGACAAAAATTGTTCCACATTTGTCATTCCCCCATTGATATCTTTTGGACAGAATTTGTTTATAGAAGCAGACATCATTATGAGCATTGTTGATATTGTAGCTACTAATTTCTGGGTTCACTCTGAAAAGATCTTTAATATTTTCAATATTATGACTTTTTCTGACATTTTGTAGTTAACCAATACCAAAAGCCGGCTTGTATTTTTCCTTCCTTCTGCTTAAAATCTTTAGTCCCCTCTAGTGTCCACTTACTAAAATCATAAAATTATTTATACTTGTTATGGACCAAGATAGCCAAAATAGCTCTCATTCCCATGAGAAATTATTTATTTTTATAGTTAATTCCCATATCTTATAGTAAAAGGCAATGTTCCAAATATAACTCGACCCTTAATCCATTTATAACTTTCTTAGATCAAAATCTTGTTTAGCTTTTCACTGTTTATTTCAAATTCCTTAAGTTCTTGTAATTATTATTATTATTATTATTATTATTATTATTATTATTATTATTATTATTATTATTATTATTATTATTATTATTATTATTATTATTATTATTTTTTTTTTTTCAGAGGTGAAATTAAACTCATCTCACAACTTTTCAAACTCTTTTTATGAAAGCCTCTAGTAGCTTAAAATGGTTAATAGGCAATTTCTGAAAATGATTACAAAATGAGGCTTGCAAACTTAGTGTCCTTTAAAACACTCCACTGCAGTTGCTTTGTCTTCCACCATTCAAACCAATTGCAGTCTCCTCTATGGAGTATCTGCCTGGAGCACACATGGGCAATTTGAGAAATTATTTATACCAGTGTATATGCATGTGTGTGAGTTCTTAAAGGAAATCAACCCTGACTGTTCTTTGGAAGGACAGATATGAAGCTGAAGCTCAATTACTTTGGCCACTTAATGAGTACACAGGACTCATTGGAAAAGACCCAGAAAGATTGAAGGCAAAAGGAGAAGGGGACAATAGAGGATAAGATGGTTAGACAGTGTCATTGACAAAATGATCATGAATTTGGGCAAACTCTGGTAGACGGTAGAAAAAGGGGGGCTGGCATGCTATGGTCCATGGAATAGCAAAAACTTGTACATGACTTAGCAACTGAACAACAAATGTGTGTGAGTATGTGTATATTATACTTCCTCTCTCTATCCCCCCTCAGATGGATATCTTGAGATGAAAGTTCTTAAGAAAGGCTGATGTGTGGTACATTTAGAAGCATAAAAAACTTTAGATTTCAGGTTTTTTTTTTTTTTGCTTCATAGTGAGATGGGTGGCATATAAATTTAATAAATAATGATATTTTTTCCTCAAGTATTACTACAGACAGCCAGGTTTCTGCCCATCAATGGAGAGATTCTGTTGAACTGTTTATACAACATTCAAAATGAATACTTTGAAACAATTCAATCCAGTCTACTAAAAGAAGATAGAACGATGGGAATTGAGTAAGGACCTTTTTCTCTTCCTTTTATTCTTCCTTTCCTTTTTATAACTTTAGACATAAATTAATTTATATATTATTATATAATATTATCCATTGATAATTCTAGGGCTGCTATCTCAGCCTGAAAACTTTAAGCAGATGTTCCAAAGTTTCAGGGTAAGCTAATAAACTGCCTTTTCTTAGTACTTCCATATACAGTATCTGCCACTCAAAGTCATATATATTGGCTGTTGCTTAAAATATACTGGTGCTTTATTTATTTTTCCCATCTACATCTCTATGAAGAGTCTCAAGATTCCATTTGTAGTGTCTCTTATCCATTTCTCTAAGACTCCATCTGTAGTGTCTCTTATGCATTTTAATAGCATAATTTATAAAGATAGTGAGAGATATACTCAGTGATGTCTTTCTTCCACATGTCATGCATCCTTGGAGTAAGACCATTGAATGAAACAAGACTTACTTTTGAGTATATGTGAACTAAATTTAACTGACCCTGTTATTACAGTACTTAATTTATCTACTATAGATCTGCACCAATTTATACTCAACTTCTTTAAAACTTTCTCTTTAATGATACAGCAATGCTTCTTCAAGTAATCTTCAGTTAATGAGTGATTTACCGACTGCCTTATTTCCCAAAATTTTATTTTGGCTAGTAAGGTGAGCAATCAATCTGCCATGGAAATAGAACTGATTGTTTTCTATAGCTACTAAGAGATCTCCAACTCACATTAATCATATGAGAAAAGATAAGCTGTTGCATTATTAAATAATCATTTCTTTGGAGACATTCCAAGTGAAAATCTCAATCTATCTCACATTAGTGTCTTCTTATATCATTTAAATATTGGTAAGTGTAGCTTTTCAGTGGTTCCAAAGGACAGGCATTGAAAATCAGATGGTGGTTCAGTAATATAGATTTCAGAATGAAGAACATGCTATATTATCCAGTAACCCAAAACTTTAAACTAAAAAAATTACTAATACAGGTAGAGAATAGACTAGACTAGACTAGAATCCCTTTTATTGAGCCCAAAATTTATGTTGCTAAGCAAGACAATTGTTAAGTGAACATTTCCCCATTTTACAACCTTTCTTGCCACAGTTGTTAAGTGAATCACTGCATTTGTTAAATTAGTAACATGGTTGTAAAGTGATTCTAGCTTCCCAATTGACTTTGTGAGAAGGTTGCAAAAAGTGATCACATGACTCCAGGACATTTCAACTGTCATAAATATGAGTCAGTTGCCATGCATCTGAATTTTGTTCTTCACTTTTTTCAGTGCAATTTTAACATTTATTTATTTTATTTATTAGTGAGATTTATATACCGCCTCATAGTGCAAGCACTCTCTAAGCGGTTTACACCATTAAGCAATGTATATTTACATTGCTCCCAACAATCTGGTCCTCATTTTACCTACCTTGGAAGGATGGAAAGCTGAGTCAACCCTGAGCTGGTGAGATTTGAACAGCTGAATTGCTTATCACAGTCAGCTAAAGTAGCCTGCAGTACTGCACTCTAACTGCTGCGCCACCTCGGCTCTTTGAATGGACACTAAACAAACTATTGTAAGTTGAGAACTAACTGTACTGTGTTTTATCATAAATTATCTAGAACTATATTTTAAATAATTTCCTTTAATAATCTGATTTGCTAATAATCTTTCAGGAGAGTGGAAAAATAGCTTTCTATTGTTGGGTTCCTAAAAATAAAATATTTTCTTTCTTTCTTCTGTTTTATCTATAAATAATAGAGACAAAAGATTTAGAAATGAGGAAATGACATGATCAATGACAGTAGTTAAGAAAGAGGATGAGGAGAAAGAAGAAGGAGGGCAACAGAGGAGAGTTTTGAAATCTGAGGTGAAGGTATCTTTATGTCAGCCTCAAGTGGCCAATAGGCCTCACACTATCAACATCCCCATTGGAGTAGTTGAAGAAATATATCAGATTTTTCACATCTTGAAATTGCTCTAAGTTGCTGTTTCCTTTAAGAGGAAAGCATTGTTAAAATTGGAATACTTTACATTGACATAGCCTGATTTCTCATGAGCTAAGGGAAATATGATGGCTGGGGAAAAAAAAGAGACTGGTGAGGTATATTGGTACCACGGCTGACCAGAGACATAAACAAATAATCAAGTGTGGATGACTACAAAACACCAATCCTATTGGAGGACCCCTATCCTCCAATAATGAAAAAGAGACCACAAAGAAAGAGAAAACGAGAAGATAAGACTCAGAAGGGGAATAAAACCAACAAACCAGTCCTCTTCTGAGAGCTGACACCAAGAATCAGAGAAGGAAATAAAACACAGAGATGTATTCCTTGTTAAACAGGAGAATGAAACTATCTGCTTAACAAAATATGAAAAGGTTGGGGGTGTCACCTGGTTGCCTTGGCAATTCTCCTTAATGCAATGCAATTAGTGTGTACTTTTTTCATGATACACATGTTTTGTGCATACTTTTATCCACTCTACATATTTTAATACACAATTTTTTACTTTATTATTAATTCTGGAAAGTACTTATATGGATGTATAATTTATTTGATTAAATCAAAGGGGAAATTGTTTAAGTTCACATTAAAATGGAAATTGAAGAAATCCACATTCATTCCGCTCACAGTTTTAAATCCATTCCTATTCAAGAAGATATTCTGCTATGGTGCACGAGTTGAAATTTAATGTATATTTGTTTGCATTCATCGTGCTCAGAGATTGTTGTTCTGCATTAATGAAATGTTGTTCAAGTTCCAATTTAAGTACCTAAATTTTATGTACTTGCTTATTTGGTCACTGGTGTAGAAATAATAGAAAAATCTTGCAAAATAAGTGTCACTGAGGTTAAGAATGTTTCCTTCCTTCCTATTATTTTTAACAAACTAATCATAAGCATGAGAATGTGAAAGGGGAATGTAGGGAAGTAAATACAGGTAAGTCCTCAACCTATGACCATAATGGAGCCCAAAATTTCTGTTGCAAAGCAAGACATTTGTTAAGTGAATTTTACGACATTCCTTGTCATAGTTGCTAAGTGAATAACTGCAACTGTTAAAGTTAGTGACACAGTTGTTAAGTGAATCTGCTTCCCCCATTGACTTTGGCTATGAGAAGGTCGCAAAAGGGGATCACATGATCCCAGGACACTGAAACTGTCATAAATATGAGTCAGTTGCCAGGTGTCTGAATTTTGATCCCCCAACCAGGGGATGCTGCAATGGTTGTAAGTGTGAAAAAAAAGGTCATAAGTCACTTTTTTCAATGATGTTATAACTTTGAACCATCACTAAATGAACTGTTGTAAGTCGAGGACTACATGTAGAATAGACTAACGCAGTTCCTTGATTTGCAGTGGAGTTCTGATTACAAATTGTTTAACCAAAGCAATAGCAACAAGTATTAGATATCTCAAACATGATTTCAAATTGTATCCCTTCTGCTAGCCTTTTTTAAAAATATAATTTAATTTGAAGTATTTGTAAAAAATAATTTGAAAACTCCAAAACATGATGAAAGGGAATCCCCTAAGGTATAATGATGAGATAAGAGAAGGTTTTCCACCTTCATTACATTTTTCAAAGTATGTTGTTCTTGATAATGTTGATTTAAGCCTGATGAAACCTACTTATTTTCTTTAACTTTCCTCCCATAATCTGTGAGAATCATGCTGTATTAATTTGAAATTTCTTGAATTTTGAAGATTATCTTGGGAGCTTTCTGAGTTTCCTCTGCCTGTATTTATATCAGAACAGAACAGAGTTGACCAAAACTGGATGCAGTATTCTAAGAGAGGTCTTACTAAGGCTTTATAAAGTGATACTAATATTTCACATGATCTTGATTCTATCCCTCTGTTAATGCAACATATGATTGTATTGGCTTTTTTGGCTACTGCTGGCTCATATTTAAGTGTCTGTACACCAGGAGTCCAAGATCTTTCTCACATTTACTGTTATTAAGCCAGGTTTCACCAAATCTGTAACTATACATTTGATTTTTCTTGCCTAAGTGTAAAACCTTACTTTTCTCTACATTGAATTTCATTTTGTTAGATAGTGCCCAGTGTTCAAGCTTGTCAAGATCCACCTGGATCTTGAGAATATCTTCTGGAGTGTTGGCTATTCCTGCCAGTTTAGTGTTGTTTGCAAATTTGATGAGTTCCCCTTCTATTCCTTCATCTAAGTCTATATCTAAAGATAGATAGATAGATAGATAGATAGATAGATAGATAGATAGATAGATAGATAGATAGATGATAGATAGATAGATAGATAGATAGATAGATAGATAGATAGATAGATAGATAGATAGATAGATAGATAGATAGATTGATTGATTGATTGATTGATTGATTGATTGATTGATTCAGTGATATATTGACAGTTTGGGAGATGGAGATTGGTCACTCATATTTTATGAACATTTATTCTAAATTAAAGTGAATATTTATTACATTGCATACAAGAGGAAGGGCTGTAGCATAGTGGTGGAACACATAATCCACCTTAGGGATGTGAAGGGCTGTTTTGCTTTGCTGGAGCTTCAAATGAACCACTGCTTCAAAGGAAAGTGAAAGTGTCACCTCAATTCTACATATAACCGTAAAATAGTTGCCCTATTTCAAAATGATTGATAGAATTAACATAATGCCTTGCTGCTTCACTTTGATGTGGTTGGTAACAGATTGGTAGGACATGTTTTATTTATATTTTTTATTTATTAAACATAATTAAATCACACAACAGCTGAAGCTCTCTGCATGGTTTACAATAAAACAGTGTAATGGCTGAATAAGTTAAATCAGTCCCAACTTGGTACCTATACACTATTAAAACTCTGATTCCAGTAACCCTAGATGGCTGAAATGGTGGCTGATAGGGCAAAATGTTTTGTACCAAGTATGTTGGATGGGTTAACTTATAGAATGTGTCCAAAATTTGGCACTCCATGACTGCTGTGGAGCTGAAATTTGTATAAAATTGTATAAAACATTTCATAACATAAAAATTATCCTAAAACAGTTTATAACATACTGTAAATCAAAAATGTCACAAAACATTTCTTGCTATATAGGTCAAAATGGGCTGAACGGTTTATGACATAATACAAAATATCACAAAACATTTCCTGTGCTGATGTTTGACTATACTGTAGTCTTTCAAGGCAGATACATCTCTGAATGCATCCCAGTTTTTCCAGTGAAGGCATGTACATTAGAAGTTCTGTCATTGTTGAAGCCTCTGAGGAATCTGGTAAGGAAATACAGTAATCCCTCGCTATATCACGGTTCACCTTTCACGGTCTCGCTGCTTCACGGATTTGCATCGTGCATTGTGTTCTGCATTCTGATTGGCTGATTGGTAAAACAGCTTGCCAAGAGCAGTGAAATACACGTGAGGCCAGGGGTGAAATCCTCCCGGTTCGCACAGCTCAACAACCTGGTGGCGTTTGCGGCGCAGGGCTTCCCCCACCCGCTTCCCCCGCCCACCTGGATGTCGGCATCTGCGTTCTTTTGCCCTCTGCGCATGCGCAAAGCTGAAGTTACTACTTCACGGATTTCGCCTATCACGGGTTCTTTTTGGAACGTAACCCCAGCGAAAAACGAGGGATCACTGTATCTCTGAAAGGATGACTCAATGAGACACAGGTTGTCTAGATTCAGTTAGAAACTTCAAGAAGTGCAAACTTATGCCTCAAGATAAAATAACTTGCTTTCTTAAAACAACGCACCCAACTAAACTAATCTACACAGTCCTACTTGAATACATATATTATGGTTTAGTGTCTGGCATTTACAAATAACAATGGCAATCCTTTTAGTGTAGCTAATACTAAACTACTTTAACAACAGTTTGACTGATCCAAGTATTTTCAAATATCTTTACATTTACCCTAAAATATTTCTTGTCCAAAGAACTATTTTATTAAAGAGAGGAATGACTGAGGTTTTTATTACTATTATTATTACAGAAAGAGTTTCCTTTTTCAAATTGGCAAATCTCAGTCCCTTTACAATTAAAAACTTTACCATAAGGATTTATGTGTTGTATATTCTATATTTCTCAATCGACTAACATTTACTTCTTTATAAACAATAGGGACAATGTGTTAATTTTTATTCATAATATATTATTTGGCCCTTGGAGGAAAAAACCCCTCCACTATAACTAGAAAAAAGAAGAGTTAAACCCAAAGCTTCAGTCAAGGGGGCCAGTGCATTAAATTTCACGTGCTGGTTTCAGTCTCCTGATTACACTTTATGCTGGTTATTGCAAAAAGGAAGATAGATTAATGACATGGGATAAGATAAAAAATTCATCATTTATGCTCGAAGTTCTGGGAATCAGTGGCAGATCAATTAATATTAATACTGAATCAGAAGTCTGAATGGAAAAGAATTGATTCAAGCTTTGAAAACTGTGTTTAATAATATAACTGAACACAGAGTTTAATTGAATCTTAAATGCATTTTAGCATTTAGATAAATGGGACAGCGGGAAAATACTAGATCTAGGTTTGAAAGAAGTAAAGATGGACCAGCACACTAAGAGGTATTCTAGGCACACGGATTTGCCAAATAGCAACCCTCCTCCCATGCCACATCAGATATCATCTCTAGCTATTTTGTTACATAACTTATTAATGAATCCTACTTGGTATGCCCAAGTACTTCCTGCAAAAAGCTTCTATTTGGGCTGATCAAGTAGCCTTGAAAAGTGCTTAGTATTACCGTAACTGCAATTTCAATGTGCTGGTGATACATCTTAAACTTCCAAAGTCTACAACATATAACTATTAAATGCTTCTCCTAAAAATGATTACTATGAGGAAGATCCCTTTTCAAATCAAGGAATGAGCACTCTGGAGTGCCATTGGCTGTTTTTTTGGTAACCACACTGGTGGGTAAACCATAAGTCAGATACATGTGATTAGCTATGGCAACCTATTTATCACCTGCAACACATGGAGTGATTTAGAGTAGAGCCAGTCCAATGAAAAGATAAAAATCAAGAGAAATGGCATGGTCTTTGCTAAGATGATTCCTGTCAACATCTTTTAGCACTTGGCTTTCTAGAGGACATTTCAAACTGAGTGTGTAGAATCATTTAAGTTACATTGATTTTAATGGAAGAGATGTTTATCATAGTTGTTTTATGCATGTTTATTTATTTATTTATTTATTTATTTATTTATTTATTTATTTATTTATTTATTTATTTATTTATTTATTTATTTATTTATTTATTTATTTATTTATTTATTTGTGACATTTATATACCACCTCACAGTGCAAGCACTCTCTAAGCAGTTTACACCAGTAAGCAATGTATATTTACATTGCCCCCAACAATCTGGGTCCTCATTTTACCTACCTCGGAAGGATGGAAGGCTGAGTCAACCCTGAGCTGGTGAGATTTGAACCGCTGACCTGTGGATCACAGTCAGCTAAAGTGGCCTGCAGTACCCCACTCTAACCGCTGCGCTACCTCGGCTCATTCTGAAATAATCTCCATTGGGTTTTGTTTCCAGGCAAGTATAGCAAGAATTGTTGGTTCGTTTGTATGTTTATTCCTGCTTTTATTATTTATACAATACCACTTTATAATGCCTTGGTAAGGCCACACTTGGAATACTGCATTTAGTTTTGGTCGCCACGATGTAAAAAGGATGTTGAGACTCTAGAAAGAGTGCAGAGAAGAGCAACTAAAATGATTAGGGGACTGGAGGCTAAAACATATGAAGAACGGTTGCAGGAACTGGGTATTTCTAGTTTAATGAAAAGAAGGACTAGGGGAGATATGATAGCAGTGTTCCAATATCTCAGGGGTTGCCACAAAGAAGAGGGAGTCAAACTATTCTCCAAGGCACCTGGGGGTAGAACAAGAAGCAATGGGTGGAAACTAAACAAGGAGAGAAGCAACTTAGAACTAAGGAGAAATTTCCTGACAGTTAGAACAATTAATCAGTGGAACAGCTTGCCTCCAGAACTTGTGAATGCTCCAACACTAGACGTTTTTAAGAAGATGTTGGATAGCCATCTGTCTGAAGTAGTGTAGGGTTTCCTGCGTAAGCAGGGGGTTGGACTAGAAGACCTCCAAGGTTCCTTCCAACTCTGTTATTATTATTATTATTATTATTATTATTATTATTATTATTATTATTATTATTATTATTATTATTATTATTATTATTATTATTATTATTATTATTATTATTATTATTATTATTCAAGGTGGTGAACATATCTAATATTCTTTCCAACTCCTATTTTCCTCAGAACAATAACTTTGTGAAAAGAGGTGGGCTGAGAAAAAGTGACTGGCCCAAGGTCACCCAGCTGCCTTTCATGGCTAAGGCAGGATTAAAATTCATGGTCTCCCAGTTTCAAGCCTCCCAGTTTCAAGCCTTAACCGATAGACAACTCCCATTGAATTCTTGCGCTGAAATCAACAAGCCTTTAAAGATTTGGGCCAAACATGTATCTTGTCTTTTCACAGGGTTTTTCCTAATAAAAGCATATTTCATAAAGGGTTAGAATGGGTAGATTGATACATACAGCAACAAACAGGAATCTCCCCATGTCTTTTTCCACTTCTCCATGACTGACTGATATACAGGGAGACTTGGGGCTATGTGGTATGGAGGCAAAAATTTGCTTTTCAAGCCTTTCCGCAGTCATTTCTAATGGTGATGGGAGTAAAGATGTTTCTCAGAGAAGACATTGTATTGGGCTATTTCAATATTGGCTTCATTTGTGGATTTTTTTATTACCTGTATCCGAGACAGTAGTGATCATATTGTTCTGTAAAACATTATTCTATATTCATTTCCAGCATTATCTCAGTCTAGGAGAGAGTGAAGAATGATTTTGGAGGAATATCCAATTAAAATCCTGACTTAGAACTTCAATCCAACTTTACATTTCAGATAATTGACAGTCCTCATTTCCAAGAAAGTTGGGATGCCTTAATAACTTGTTCACATCAGATAAACTGTTCAGTGAGTAACAAGGACACTCTGGCTCCTTGTTTCACCATCTTGAATCTAATATGCAGATTAAACAATCAGGTAGATTGTTCTGAATATATTGGGCATTGGATATCTTGCATATGTACAGGTGTAAATCTTCAATTGATAAAGTGGTTCGTGACTAAAGAGCTACTGCTGCTTCTGTGATTCTATCTCCTATATATGCTTAGAGCTGGTGAATTGTAACAGAAAGATATTAAAGGGATTTTATGCTTACGATGTGGGTTAACAATCTTTTGTCAATCAAATGGAAAGATTGATCAGATAAATCTGCTTAATCTTTACAACCTTCATAAGGTACATGTTGCATCTCCTATTTCTCATTACCATTTAAATTGGGATGCAGATATTTTTTTTAATCTGAGGGCTGCACTTGAGTGGAGTGCCAGGAGCAAAACAACAAGAAAAGAAAAAGAATATGTGGCACCAAAATTAAGATTATATTTCATTTTATTTCCTACAGATAAAATTTATCTTTTTATAGCAACTTCATAATGATCAGAGCCAAAGTGTTTAGCAGTTTCATGGCACATCTAGTGGTGCACTAAGAGAGAAGATATATTCTTTCCTCAGAGATACTTTCTGGGGCTCACTGTTGACCTCCATTTTAATTGCTGTCTTATGATGCAGTTTTCATATTACTTTTAAGCTTCCCAGTAACCAAAATTATTGTGACAATCATAAAATTATAATATTAAAATAATATAACACAATGAAAGCCCCAAAAGGGATGGACAGAAATAATATTATATATATATATATATATATATATATATATATATATATATATATATATATATATATATATATATATATATATATATATATATATATATATATATATATATATATATATATATATATATATATATATATATATATATATATGTATATCTGCCATTTATACTATTCCAGGATCAACTCTTGAATCCCATGATAATGTTTCCTTTATGAAGATGAGGCAATTAATTTCAGATTGCTAAAAAGTAAATTTGTTTTTTTGAGATACAGAAGCTGAGTGGTGTTTGTGGATAGACCATTTCTTCTTTTATGGAAACACCTCATCACATTTCCTAGTTCCTGGCCTGTAGTCATGTTGGCACATTTTTCAAGGGAAAAAAAAAGCTTAGCAACTTTTCAGTTCTTCCGCATAGAAACCACTGACATTATTTGAAACAGTCAAAAAATTACCCTAATAGAAAGGATATGGTTTGATGGGATAGAAAATGGAAAAGAATTTATTTTCCTTCTCTTTAACACAGAGTGGCATTTGAAGGTTGTTGCTGGTTTGTTTCTTTTGCTACAGAATCTACTCATGGTGTAGCCATGATTTGTGGTTTTTGTTCTCAGCATTTTTGTACTGGCAGAAAGGAAGACACTTTCAAGCTGCTTTTGAGTACTGTGGTGTGAAAGCATTTTAACCATGTGGAAGTGTCATATAACTTGTCAAATAGGCTGTCTTTCTGTCTCAGTCAGGAATAGAGAAATGGTAACTCTCCAAGTGAAAATAAATTATACTTCCAAACATTTCCAGCATCACCCATGATGAGGGATGTTTTTAATTTAATGAACATTTAGAAGGCTACAACTTCCTTATCTCTCATCTACAGAGTGGCAGGGTAAGTCAGCCAAAAACTAAAATAGGTTTACAAGTCTGCAATACAGGCTATCTACTATATCCAAAGATAGTAATATCTATCGAAGCATTGCAAAGATATTCAGCTATACTTTCAATATTCTGTGGTATCATTACAAGAAAAATTGCAGCTGCAATCAGATTTCATACATCATTGCATGTCCTGTACAGTAATTTGTTGGAGGTCTGCTTTTGGAACAGATGTTATTGAATAACCTATTTACTTTCTTGAACTTTCATATAAAAGTAATAATTCTCTATGCCAGGTATTTCTAAAAATAAATACGCATCACTCTCCTAATTGTATCATGTGTTTCAGGATATTCATATGATAAATAATAAAGTGTGTGTGTATTCAGCACAGAGGTTTTGTCATATCACATTCCAGACATTAAAATAACTATGATTAGAAGAAAATATATCTTTTAACCATGAAGCAAGGAGAATCTTTTTCCCCCGCCAATACAAAATGATATTAGAATTTCAGATAGTCTGTCTGCTAGTAGATAATGATAAAGTGTTATTTTATATTAGCACATTAAAATTCCATTTTTGGTTCTGAAAATAACTTAGGTTATTATGATAAATGCCACTGTTCCATGGATGAAAATTCTATTTTCATGGACAAGATTAGATGGAAATCACTGTCTGCCTAAATTATGATTCTTGACGAACGTATCTTTTCTTTTATGTACACTGAGAGCATATGCACCAAGACAAATTCCTTGTGTGTCCAATCATACTTGGCCAATAAAAAATTCTATTCTATTAAAAAAAACTATTATATCTAACTTTACTGAATAAATGATTCAGTTGCATTCACTATATGGCATACTTTTAAACTTCATCCATAAACTTCAAGAAATAGTATATCTTTTTTAGAAGAATATTTTATGGTAGATTTTAGCATATATAAAATTACATGAAGGAAAAATGCAATTTAAAAAAAAAGTTTGTGATTTTGCTAGCCTAAATGTCTATTCTGAGAGAAAGAAAAAAAGAAAGAGAAAAGTGTGAGGAGGAAGTTTTTGAAAATTGCCAGTAGTCCAAAATAATTTTGTTTTTAGTTGTGAAGTTGTGTCCGACCCATCGCGATCCCATGGACAATGTTCCTCCAGGCCTTCCTGTTCTCTACCATCCTCTGGAGTCAATTTAAGATGATGCCTACTGTTTCAGTGACTCAGTCCAGCCACCTCATTCTCTGTCATCCCCTTCTTCTTTTGCCCTCAATCTTTCCCAGCATTAGGCTCTTCTCCAGTGAGTCCTTCCTTCTCATTTGGTGGCCAAAACAATAAAATAATCTAAATAACAGCCTTGAATTAAATTAATATCATAATATTTATTTGATTTTAATAAACTGCAAATGATATGCAAGAGACTAAGCCAGATAGACTAAGTTTATTAACTGTCAACAAGCAGACAAAAGAGAAGACATTGAAAGCTAAAAGTCACTTCCTTTATTGTGAATGTAACAGAATCTTGCAATCCCACCAAAGCAATTCTCCTGCACAACTTATACCAAATGTAATTATGGAGGAGTTACTTTGAATCTATTTCTGACGCTTCCTCCCTTTTTCTGAACTTTAGAATTTCTTCTTTAATAGCCCAGTTTTCTACTTTAATTGCCTCAGCTGTTCCCCCCCCCCCAAGGTCTGATAGGCATTTCATCATTATCTTCAAGGAGCCAGGCAATCTCAAAGTATGTTTGTTTGTATGTGTTGGGCGAAGTCAGTCCTTCTCCCATTCTTCCACACTTTCAGATAACTAACGGAAATTCCTATGCATCCACTGTGTAAAGTATCACATTGTTCACCAGTGTTTTTACCAGTATTTTATAAGCTATTATTAGAATTGAACTAGTTCTCAAAATAGTGTGTAGAAGTTCAAGGTGGTGTTAAAAATGTTGCCAACTGCTTTGGGATACAGGGTATTTTACAAAATGACTGGAATTAAAATATCTCTTTAATTTGTTTATAGAATAGAATAGAATAACAGAGTTGGAAGGGATCTTGGAAGTCTTCTAGTCCAACCCCCTGCTTAGGCAGGAAACCCTACACCACTTCAGACAAATGGCTATCCAACATCTTCTTAAAAACTTCCAGTGTTGGAGCATTATCATGATGAATATGATAGCAGGAAAAGTTTCTAAAATGCATATATCTATAAAATCTACTACATGACACTATCCAATTATCAGTTCAGTTTATAATTCAGCAGAGCTTAGTTCTGGTCACCTCCTTTAATTTTTTCCTTCTAATATACAGTAGTTCTTTCTTCATTTAAAAAAGGGAGCAGTTTTAAAGGTGGAAAATATAAGAAAAAAACCGAATCACTTGTTTACTACTGTACTAATTCAACTACGCTGTCAACCACACCATGTTATAACTCTTGGAAATTGGGAGCAATTGTTCCTCAGCTTTGATAAAGGAGAACACGCGACCTAGGTCTCAAAAGAGTTATTTGTGTTAAAGTGGGCAATGGGCATCTCCCAACCCAAAAACTCAACTGAAATGAAAGGGACATGGATGTCCACAGAGTGTGCTAAAAAAGAAAAGTCAAGATGGTATGTTGCATATTTAAAAAATACCTGCAGCTTTGATCACTTTATTGTGGCCATCAGCTTGACTTATTTAACCATACCCTGCCTGTGCCTGAAAAAGACCAGAAAAAAGGCCTGAACGGTGAGAAAGATTCTTTTTGAAAATATTTAATGACCATCTGGTTTGCACTACTGATCTGAAAAGTAGCACTGAGTTTTGGAGGCCAGTGTCAGGTCAAAATAGGACAGTTTGTCTTGTAGTTTTAATCTAGGCTTTCTATAGGAAGCAAGGAAATTCTCTTGGAGAATTTTGTCATTTTGTATAGTATACCAGCTATGATGTGTTAATGATTAATCTATTCCAATCACTGATTATTTTGATCCTGGAATAATATACCTGTTAACCAGAGGTGGGTTCCTCCCGGTTCGGACCAGTTCTAAAGAACTGGTAGTAACTTGGTGGCCTGGGTTGCTGGAACTGGCAGCAACCCAGGCCTGCCACACCCCCAAGCCGGTTCTCGTGGTGGCGGCACAGGTGCCACCATCTTATTTTTTGCTTCTGTGCATGCGCAAAAGCTTTTTTTAAGTACTGCGCGTGCGCACGCACACACGCTTCACATGTGTGCAGCACATCCCTGAGCAAACCGGCAGTGGGAGAAACCAGAACTCACCCCTGCTGTTAACACTGAAGAGAGGAGGATGATGTGTTCATAATCCAGTAGCTGTGCCTTTCTCCATTTCACATATAAATTAAGTAGAAACTCAATAGAAACATGCCTGCATAAGGCAAGTATCTGATAAAGGTCAAACTTTCAGAAACATCTTTGTGACAGATCTGATACAAGCAATTACCATGTACCTTTTTATTTCACATACTGGGCTGATGGATGGCTTGACTTTCTCTACTAGACCAGTCTTTTTCCTCTAAGAAAAGGCAGTTTAAAAATGACAGCTCCATGGGAATAACAAAGAATGGTCTGATGTTTTAGTTGTATGGCTAGCTTTTGAGTTCCATGATATTGAGCTTCCTTCTATGAAGACATGATTTTGATGCTTTCTCTTGCAGGCAGGTGGATTTTACTTTATTATGTGAATGGTTTTTCCTTAACATTTATTTTACTTATTATATTTCTCATGACTCGAGTACCATCTAGAGATCTGAAAGAAAATGAAAATGTCCTCAGCACTTAGTAAAAGTTTTCATGTTCAGAATTCCAAATTGAAGCAGAAACCTCATCATTATGTTACCTTATTTTTTTTTATCCTCATACCTTCTTTCATTGATCAACATAGTTTTAACAGGTCAGGGCTAATTCTTAGTTTTGCTTTTACATTTATTCTTGTACTGTTTTATTTATTTATTTGTTTGTTTGTTTGTTTGTTCATTCATTCATTCATTCATTCATTTATTCATTTATTTATTTATTTATTTATTTATTTATTTATTTATTTAGAGGTGGAACACAGATTATAGCCATTGAACTTTTCTTCTGCCTTCCTAAACTTCCCTAGGAGTGCTTAGACTAATTTAGTCCACGTTTACAGCCTTGCACCATGGAATTTAGTAGGAATAAATAAATTTAAAACACGATGATAGGAAGCTTTGCGTAATATGAACAAATTCTCTCCCTTCCTAGAAATAGCAAAACATTTGGTGGATGTAACAATCTATTTCACAGTCAGACTCCTCCCAAAAATGGAACAGTCTTCTACTAATATTGGAAGGGAAAGCTTTGGAATCAAAGTGAAACATTTTCTGCATCACAGGGTTCATCTGTGTGCTTTAGGTTGTCGTCTTTTTAACGATTGCATGAAATTCCTGGAATTAAAAGATGGCGAGATCAATCCAAGTTTTGCTTAAATTATGTGTGCATTCATAAATCCATTTCAATTCATTTATTCATAAATCAGAATGAAAAAATTATATACATATAATTTCAAAATGATAAAACTTGCAGTTGTTCCAACTCAAAATGTGACCTTAAAGTCAGGAGTAAGTTGCTCTAAGCTGGGAGAAGAAATTACAAAGAAAGTCCTACCTGGAAAGCACACATATAGAATCATGCATGGATTAGATAATGGACTATGTAAAGCAGTTCACTGATAATCAACTCCATTTTTTCATACTGCACAGCAGTAAAAAAAATCACACCACTAGAGATTTTTGGAATGATGTTTTAAACTTCTGCAGCCAGCTGTTGCAGTTTCGTCCCCATTTGTATGCTAAGGAATCAACTTCTGTTGCTCAGATCATTTTTAAAAAAAAACAAGCTCCCCCTTCTGTTCTATTTAGAATAGGTGTCAAAATATCCTTCTAAGAATGAAAGAAAAAAACTGGATATCAGTTATAACGAAATCAAAAATATCAAGGACAAGTAGTGGAACACTAAGGATAAATTGGTCTTCAAATAACAAAAATCTATAACATGTGAAGAGTATACAGAAGGATATGATACGCCCATTTAATTTTATAGTTATACAGTATACAGGTTTTTCAAAAGTATCATTAAAATCAAGCCTTCTACAGACAGCACAAATAATTCAAGAAAGGAACGATTATCTTGCATTGGCAGCAGACAAATAACCTGCAGACATGCTTTTCCTTTAATTAGATTTTAAATTAGGAGTGATGTATATTAGAGCAGTTTCCCTGATTTTAATGCAGCATGTTGAAATCTGAAGAGATAAATTCATATTAATTTAGAAATAATGTTTGTTCATTGGGGAATGGCATGATGAAATAATGTATCAGGTTAATTGTTCTTATGCAGCAGTTCAATATCCAGGTGATGATTGTTCTCTCTCACTTTTGTAGCACCTTTGCTATAAAAGCACCTTTGGGACAACCATGACCATGACCTGAATGACTGAGAATCTCCATAGACATTATTCATTAGAGTAATAAGGGTCACTTTGTTTGTTTTTAATCTGTAACATTCATATGGATAATTATTTTAAAATACTGATTATATATTTTGTTAAGCTTTACAAGATTTGTTGCTGTAATTCTAAAGGGCGATTCACTTGCCACTCAACACTAGCATCAGCGAGTACAGTCTCTAAAGCAAAAATC